>JAJHUR010076802.1:0-14821 GCA_027495735.1 Lutjanus campechanus | reverse complement strand
CATCACACAGGCAGCAGACTGCAGTATCAGTGACATATGAGAATGTGAAGGCGTGCAGAAAAAGGAAGGAGGCATCCACCTTTCAAAAAGTTCCAAAAACAATTACGCGCAGCATAAAAGACGCCCTTCAACGCTCCCGCACTTGTTCTGCATCGTCGACAACCTGTTATGTTCAAAGCATTCTCACAATTCTTTTTGTAATGAGCCGCTGTGATTTAAATTTCTGTTTACCTTGACCTCCCTCGTCTACTTCAAATTCCTACTTCTGCGAGAATGACTCCTGACAATCGGCAGAGTACAGATGTTGCATTCAAGTGCTCTCTGCAGCTCCACGTGTGGGCGGAGAGAGCACTTGTGATAGTATAGTGAGAGCAAGAGAGCAAGAGTTTCTCCACTTGAGAAACAGTGACATTTGGCCCCTTTTTGCTCAAGATGCAACATCATGTGGCTGCGATGCATCACCGTCTGTTGAAGTTCTCAGTGTCTGTGAGTCATCCATAACGCAGCGGTGTGTTTAATGTCTTTGATTCTGTGCGACTCAACAACACAAACCTGATGTTTATTGTTGATGGTTTATGTAGCCGAGACATTTCTGCTGCTACCAAACCACACTGAGGCTGTGCCAGAAATAATCTTGTCATGACATCAGACTGTTTATCCATGGGAATAAAAATCATGCAGCACAAGATGACAAAGAGGGATGTGAGGTGGCTGCCAGTAGCTGTTTTTAACACTGTTAAAGTGATTCAAGGTGGAGTTAATTTGTACTGAGAGGCAGGAAGAGCCTGACTGACAGTCTTACTGCTGATGGAATCAAACTAAACGTCAGTAACGTTTCAGTAACTGAAAAAAGAATGATAAGTCACAATGGTGACACACAGAGCTCATACGAAGAGTATTTTTTACTTCATTTTATACTTTATTTTGCATATTGATAGCTTATTCTCAGATTTGTATTAGCATTGTTAGTATCTATTCTTTTTTAGTGTATTACCTAGTTGTTTAGTTTTTGAATTTTTGTCATCCCTTTTTTCTATCCCTTATATATACTGTATATCTGTTACTGAAATTTCCCCACAGGCATAAATAAAGAGCTACCTACCCACCTATTCTTCCATATTTTGGATACTGCACAAAGGTGTGGGGCAACATGTATATGAGGAATACTAAACCTTTTGTATGTGTTACTGTTTATCAAGTCACATGTGTTGAAATTTAAAGTTTTGGTTGACTTAAAAATGTTATTAGTTCTTTATAAAGCTATAAATATGCCTGAAAATTTACAAAAGTTGTTCTTATGAATATCAAATAATGAGAATCACAGATGGAAATTTAATTTTAAAAGTCTGTATGTACATACTAAATTAAAGGGACAGTTCAGATTATTTAAAGTTGTGTTGTATGACGTACTTATCCATAGTCAGTGTATTAGCTGCAGTCGATGCCAAATATTGTTCTCTCCAAACCAACCAAAGTCCATAGACGAAATCAGTAATTTTACCTCGCAGACCATGGGAGTTACTGGTCTACCGCTGCTTCAATGTGTTGGTTTGTTTCTGTCATTGTGTGATTTTGGTGAATCCAAACCATCCTTTTAAAACACAGAAATCAAACAATAACACAAACAAAACAGCTGATCGAGGCTTCGGTAAACCAGCAACTCCGATGAAATTATTGACTTCGCCACTGGAGTTTGGTTGGTTTGGAGAGAACAATATTTGGTTTTTGTAGTTCACATTTAAACTGATAATGACTTCTTTAGATGGGCCTTTTTAAGGGACTTAAATATGTTTTCTTGACCGCACCCAGAACAGTTTATTAGCTTAGCTTCTGTGCTGGTGCCCTTCTCTACATCTCTAAACTGTGAGTTTGAGCAAAATAAACTTCAGTAAACTGTCAGTCACCTTTAATCAATCAAAGGGCCGCCACTTGTTGTGAACTAAAACATTGATTTAATAAGTTTAAAATATAAAAACTAATCTAGAACTGTAATTGAGAATATTTTCTTACCTGTTAACCCACCGCTGCATGTTTTATTATAGGTTTTTGGCTTGTGACATATCAACTAAAACCTCAGAACCTCAGTTTTTATCACAGAAATATGATTTTTTTTTTTTTGCAGCACAGTGACAGAACAAACTGATAGTAGCCTCAGAGAGCCACAGTCCATAACATACTTCCAGTACAGATGGACTCGGTGGATGACACCATCTGTGCACAAGCCCTGCTTCTATATTTGTACACAATCATAAATCAGAATTAAGCCCATTATTCAGCACCATTCTTACCGAGTATTTTGCGTTGGTTGCGAGCTCCTCCCCCTCTCTCAGCCAGCTGATCATTGGTTTTGGATTTCCCTGGGCAGAGCAGCTAAGCAGAGTGCTTCCCCCTTCCTTCGCCTCCACATACTGTGGTGGCGTCGCTGTAAATGAAGGTGGGGCTGTGGAGAGAGTCACAACAGGAATCATTACAGCAGTGATAACATTTAAATCAAACAGAATTAAAATGTCCAGTTGGATGTTGTCTTTAGTTTGAGATGCTCCTGTTTTCATTCATAGCTTTCACAAATTTTGAGCCAGGATGGGAGCTCCATGTATGGGCCACCACTTTAGTTGAAACTGAGATGTCCAGATGAAACAGCCTTTTGAGGGTCCATAGCTTCCATATTGTGGCATATTTCTGAGTGAAAAAGAATAGACGTAATGGGTGGGACATGATGTTGTGAAGAATTTGATTTAAATGTTGAGAAGTGTCTTGAATCTCAGCTTTGGGCCACTAAAGTTGAAGACTGATTGATGGGTGGATTTCATGATGTCAGAGGAAGAAAACATGATTGAATTTTCTGATGTTGGCATATATTGTTAAATAGGTGCACAATATGCAGGGATATGATCTAAAAGGAATAAAATTAAATTTTTCATTTCACCTCAACTTTAAATTTGCAACCCAAGACCAAGAGAGAGGGCGAGGGGTATATATTGTGAGTTAGACGAGTGATCCTCAGTAGCAATGACAGAGGAATGAATCAGAGAAATAAAATGTTATTTTATGATTGTTTCACAGCAGTTATTTTCTAAAGCAAAAATTAACACGACCACAACTCTGCACAATGCTGGATTTTGTGTGAATGCATCCTGTCACTGGCTGGGGGCCACACACCACTGTCAAACATGCTGAAGCCCACAAGTGTCCCGAACACAGCAAAACATGAGAAAATAAGAAAATGCAATCATGCAATGATTAAGAGAGATCATGTTTATATGTGTATATACATTATTTTAAGGGAAAATTTTTACAGATTATACCTTTAATAACTATTTACATGACATCAGTAATTCCTTATTTTTATCTAGTCGTTTATGTCTAAATACTTGCAAAATAAATGACACTCCCATCAGCCTCAGCTGTTTAGTGCCAATGTTAGCATGCTAACTAGCTAAACTACGATGGTGAACATGGTAAACATACGTGCTAAACATTAGCATGTTAGCATGCTGATGTTAGCATTCGGCTCAAAGCACCTCAGAGATCCTTTAGCATGGCTGTAGAATCGTAGTCTTGATTTTCCTGCATATGATTTCTGGATTAAGTTTACCAACCCTTCTCTTTCTTCTGCTGCTGCTAAAGTGGTTAAAATGATCCAAGACTGCACCTAAACTGAAAGAAAATTTCTGTCATGGTCCTGCTGGGCCCATAGACTTTATATTGGGATGACATCACCTAAATAAAAATGAAGGCGCAACCTTCATATCCCCATATATATTTTTTTTCTTTAATAAGTCAGTGCTATTGATCACCCTTTATGTCTGTATGAGGAATATTTGACCCTTGAAAAGTATTAAACAGAGCTACTAAACTTGACTAAGCAGTATTCAGTTATTTTAAAAACACAGGGGTGTTTTAATTTCCTGAAAAGTAACAGTTTGGGATATACAAGATTTGCACCTTACAAAAAAAAATTAAAGAAAACAACCAATTTTACAGACTGGTGAATTTTTTTGTTGTAGTACCATCGTTCACCAGTGAGACACACTGGCTAACAAGGCAGACTGGTATTAAACTCTCTTGACACATGCACGATTATGGAACATTCCCGGTACACATGGAACTATTGAGGGATGAGGGAGGACAAATTATAAGAATTGGACAGAAGCTGCTCAGATAGCAGGTGATGGCACATTTTATTGGAACAGCTCGGCACCAGAGAACCTAAAGAAACCACTTAGCTCCATCCCTGCATTTCCTCCTGATGTTCCTGAGCTCCACTAACAGCCACAGGGGAGCTCTTCACCACCTACTGCAGGCCAATAAACTGTAGTTTCCCCAGCCAGCTGCTTTCAGTGTTTCAACATAATATTTTGATTATAAATAGTGGCACTGTGTTTAGTTAAAGAGAAAAAAGGCGCCGCTATACAAGTGGGTCACTGCTCGCCGCTGGGAGTGCTGCCATGCTTCAGACTGCACACAAGCACCTGGCATGGAGTAAACAAATCGCCCAATTAGCACATTTAGACATCTGCCTGTCCATACTGCCCTCTCACTCTCTCACACTCATTACATTATATGATACAGTAGATTAATGGAGACTCTAATAAAATGCACGACTGCTTTATGTATCTCCTGCTCATGTGGTTGATGGGTCAACAGCTGCATTAAACGGATCATGATGCATCATTTTACTTATCAACAGGAAACCTTGTGCAGTTGATGCACTTTGAGTTTGTGCTTTAATCTTAAGATGGACTTGATTGATTCTCATCGATTGGGCTCATCCTAATTATTCAATTAGATGCATCTGTGGAATGCAACTCTAAGTACATTTACGCAAGTGCTGTATTTAAGGGCTATTTCGAGATACTTGTACTTGAGTATTTCCATTTTCTGCTACTTCATACTTCTTCCCCACCATCCATATTGTACTTTTTACTCCACTACATTTATCTGACTGCTTTAGTTACAAGTTACTTAAGTTAGTTACAAGGTACTTAATTTAATTTTACATTCTAAAAAAAAGTATGATAAACATTGAAAAGATACAATGCATTGTTTAAAATTAAACCGTGCTTAAAATGTGCAGTTTTGCTTTGCAATCTATGAGCTTCCCTGATCTATTCTTCCATCAACACTGATATATTTGATTGACAGTTATGTCATTCATAATTTTATACTATTTTAACCAAGATTACAGAGTCATAGGCTACTGTTTACAAAACTTTTTACAAAATTTGTCTGTCATACCTATAAAAAAAAATGATAGGCCTGACGTAACCCTATTGATGGTTTTTGCAGTAGTCTCCATTTTAGGAAGCATTGTATAATTCACCAAAATGTGGATGAATACATTTATTCAGGGCATTTATACTGACATCAACCTCACAGTAACATACATATTGCCAAAAAACTAGACCCGAAGCATAATTAAATGTTTTAGGTCGTGGTTACATTTGAGAGATGCAGATGAAACACAGATGCAGATTGTTGTATAGATTAAAATGAGAGCATACAAGTCAGAAAAACATGCGTCTGATGTGCTTGCAGTCTCGACATGCAGTCAAATGGTTTCATTTAAAGAGAAAAATCACCCCAAAATCAAAATCCATATTTGCCTGCCACTCATTTTTGACTACTCTCACTTTAAAAAAAATCCTACATGAAACAGCTCACAACAAGGTCTGCTGATTATCTGTATCTGTAAAGAAACATTGCTGGATGCCCCCTAATTGCGTTATATTTGAGAGAAAGCAGACATCTCTGCAGCCAATATCTCTAAAACTTTGCAACTCACACTGATGGATGAATAGCACTACTGGCCTCAAGTGCTATTTATTTATTTTTATTTAGAGGAATGATTTGGGGGGGTGAGCTGCTCCTTTAGAGTGCCTGAAGTGAGGTAAAACTATTCAATTAATTTATTACAAAAAAGCAAAGATGAAAGAAAAGTCTGCATCTTTTTGCACACGTAAATGACTCTCGACCTCCCAGATTTATCTTGTGACACTGTAGAGTCTGACCCTCTGGTTGGAAACCACTGAACTGAACTATTAAACTGTATATAAAGTATTTAGAACAAGCTCCACCATGAGCAGCTGCAACAGTAAAATGCTGCTCACACACTGATGTATCGACAAGTACAAGTGTAATTGATATTAGTAAAGTGTTTTTACATCAATTCAGATTTTTATCATTGGACTAAGCATCAGTTGAAACAGGCGGCACACATGGCGGTGACAACAGCAGGTACACTGGTCAACCTGGGAGTTGTTTCACGCCATCAGGTACAGCTCGTCACGGAGGAAGTGTCACCGCGGCTGGGAAACCTGGGAGTTGCTCTACAAAAAAAAGTAAGCTGAGCATCATATTCTCGGCCTACTTACTGCGGCTCTTCATCAATTATATACATTAAAAGATGCTTGAAGATGCCGCACTCCCACTGTTCTTCTTTGTAGACCACACAGCACATCGGCAGATGGCCTGGATGCTCAGACGTCGGCTCCGGCCTGTTCTTTGAAGGCTTACATCCACTGCTATTTGCTCAGTAACTCCAGAGTGCACGTCTGCATCGTTTTATTCCCTCGCCTGGTCTTTCTTTTCTTGTCTCTGCCCCTCGGAGAATACGGCTACATAGAGTACACATTTTTCATTGATTTCACATCATGAGCCTCAAACGCGTGTTTTCGGTGTAAACTGTTGCAGCGAGATGAGAGAGGCACTCAAGTAGACTCTGAGTGCCTCTCAATCTGGATTATAATATATTATACTTTTCCTGTTGTGATTTGAGACAGTCCCTGCATCACATTAGACAGTCGAGGAGTCATAAGTTCTTGGCCAACAGAAGTGGAGGACTACACGTTTTTACATCAATCAGTCATAGCTTTCCACCATCACACACCATCAGGCACCAGGCCTTGCCACAGTAGTCAGTGTTACCGGTGTTCAATGGTGTTCACACACACCGATGACATTATAAAACCTATTTGGGCATCAATGCCCAAGTTAATCAAATAAACAAGTCTTATTAAGCATGTTATCAGTTCACTACAATTATGAACTGAAGGTGTGTAGCAGGAGTCAGATTTCACTTATCATGTGACGAGAGTAAGCAGAGTTGACGCGACGACGATGGCGTCAGGATTTGGTGTCAAAGCTAAAAGCAAAAGTGCCCATTTAGCTATATTTTGGATTTCAACCCAGTGCTAACAGGGACTCTGAAAACATTAATGAGGCAATCTGAAAACTTTTGTCTGACGAAGGTGGCAGCAGCATCTGGAGGCAGCACAAGAATGAGGCTGTGAGAGCTCAACTGAAGCATCTGTTTTGTTCAAAATAAGGGGGAGATCTAAAGGTATAACATTAAAGACCAATTAATAAAACAGTGTTTTAGTAATTGGTGGGAAACTGCTTATTAACTGTGTATTATTTATTAACTGGTGGGAACAATTTCCTCTCTATGACTGTTGGGTTGGACAACTATTGGGCTGAAATTGTGAAGTCTGGAAATAAATGCCAAATGCATCTTTTTCTTCCTTCCTCTCTTCCTCCAAAAAACCCCAAAGAGAATAGAGTTTTGTCCATTTGTCCATGAAGGCCACATACGCGTCCCTACTGGACCAACATTTGGGCTCATGTGAGCAATCTGTGAAGAACAAAAATGTGTACTTATTATCTAAATTTAAATCCCACATGGTCCTGAGAATGATCGTTCACTCCACTGGTAGCCACAAAGTGCCTGTTAGTGACTGACAAGGACAGACACACATGGGGAATATATGGAGCTGGTGGACAAATGAGCTGGCATTTGGGCCCCAGTTGGGTCACCCAAATGGGTCCTAAATGCCAGCCCATCAGTAACCCAGTGACACAGTGGCAGGGTCTGTCTTTTTTATGTTTCGGTGTAGATGGATAAGTTAAAATCATGTGAAAATGCTGGTGCGCTGGTGTATTCTCGCTCTCTGAAAAGCTTGCTGATGCTTGAAAAGTAAAGAGAAAGGAAGGACACATTAGACGAGACCAGAGAGGAGAGGATGAGGAGGAGGGAGGGCAGAGACAGAGAGTGGCCTTAGTGTCTTTTTCGGGCACAAGGCCTTGCCATCTGACACCTGCCACTGAGTGGGCACGAATTCCCTGTCCGCTTGGCAGGAAGTTAAGGCCAGCAAACAGGAACTCAAAGGAGGAGTGTATGCAAATACCAACAGCCAAAGGAAATGGGTGCCCTTAGTGTCTGTGTGCAGGCAAACGAAAATGGCACCTGCTTCTCTCACAGACACCCATTTAGAGGACAACAGCCGCATAAAGTCTTCATATGAAGTCCCTCTTTGGATATAAAGACGCTGGGACAACTGCTGCGTTGGTGTTTCCATGAATGTCTGTTTTTAAAGCCTCTGGAAACACAAATCCACAATGTCCTCCTAATAGAGAATATTGTCATTTAAGTTTTTGAGCACTCTCCTGATATTAGGTTTAAATTGGGTGTGGTTATGCTCAGAGCCTCTGTCATTTAAAATTACACGAATAATTCTGTGAACAAGGGCTGTCCTGAATACCATATCTTGGGCTTCAAAGCTTTGGTAGTCATCAATAACAAATATTCTGAGCTTTGGCCGCACACCACATTCAGCTGAGGTCTGAACTGAAGTATGACGTTCACATGTTCTCTGCTGAGTGAGAGGGGTGTCAGACACAAAAATAATTAAAACATGTTCACCTTTTTCACAGGAAAATATCACAGGTTCAGCTGGGTGGATCAAGTAACAAAAGAGCATTCTGAGTAAGTTATTAATAACTGCATACAATAGTGCACCCTCCATCCTCCCTGTCTCTCTCTTTTACAAACATGCAGGCTACAGCAGAGCTGTACATCCCAGCATCCGTGTCAGCAGGCAGTGTTTTTTCGGTCAACATCCAGCTCGTACTGAAGCGGCTGCTCAGGGATGGTCTGAGAGGCAACAGAGGCTGTTTGTACTTTTCTGTGTCAAAGACACAGAGCGACACAGCCCAGGTGGGCGTGCACCCACCAAGCAGCAGCAGCAACTTCAGCGCAAGCTTAACACAGACCCACAAAACACCAGCAGCACGATCGACACAGAGGCAGCCGACAGGGAAAATATATATATATATATATATATATATATGAAAAGTCCAACACTAATTTTGCTGTTCGAACACTAGTTTGTTACTAGTTGTTAGTTACTAGTAACAAACAAAGCTTTGAATCATTCAGAGCAGCCCCACAGCAAACCAATCATAAAAAATCCACATTGTCAGTCGTCCCACCAGATGACAAAACCTCTCTGCTCATGTTTAATCTGCCTCTTTGACTCAGAGCCAAGTCAACAACAGGGAGCTGCCATTATATCGCTCCAGACTCCTTTGACAAAAACAGTAATTTTTACGCCATTTTAAATTTACTTGTACGCTATATTTAAACTATTTTCACCACTTCACTTATAACAACAACGTCATTTAGCTGATGCTTTTATCCAAAGGGACGTACATCTGAGAGCTGATACAACACAAGAAAGGATCTTATAATATGCCAATTTGCACCAGAGGTGGACTATTTCCAGCCAAAATGTGCCAGACTTGCCTCCAAGTGAATTGTGGTGACATCTCACTGACTGTGGCTAACCTGTGACAACCCGACCTTCTCCCCCTCAAACATGTGTGTTGCAAGACTCAACTTGGGTGTGCAGGAGATCAGAAAGCTGTGTTCAGCTTGTGTAGCTTCTAACTGAATCTGTGTGGTTTTAAGTTTTATTTCTCTCCTGTGTCCCTATTTGTACTTTCAGGTGTTTATTTTACTGTTTCATGTTCACTCTGAGTTGATATGAGTCATTATAAGTTACTACTAATGAAAACCCAACATTTATTTGTTTATTTGTTGTTTTACTGCTGCTTGACTCAAGCGAAGCTCGTCTTCAGTTAAAAGACATCTTCAAGCAGGAAGCCCTGTTCTAATGGAGATGCAAATCCTTGCTGTGCTGGGCTGACATGCCAAGTCAAAGTGAGTCAAGCCAAGCCAGCACACATGTATGGAAAAGGAGTCTTGGTGGCTTTGAAGAGAGCATAGATAGCGGTTTAATTTCCCCTGTCTCACTGCAAGGTAAAGCAGTGAAAATACTCTAAATATAGCGTACAGTTAAACTGATATTGATTTTTTTTAGGTGGCACATTTTTAGGTAGTACGTTGCTTAGCTTCTGCGTACTCCTGAGGGAGATGTCAATCAAAACGTGATCTACCACGCCTACACAGTCGTGAGAAATGGTCTGAACAGCAAAATAAGCTGTTTTTGAGACTGGGTTTTCTAATAGTCATGAAAGTTTATTTACACTCAGATTTAATGAGTCACTCAACTCTGATATGATACATGCATTTTTACTATTTTAAGTCAAATTTCCAGAGGCTTTAAATTTAAATACCAGCCTCATATAATACTAAAATTTTTGTAGCATTTAAACACTTCAACCTCAGGCGCAAACACAGGCTTACTGCATCTTTATAGCTAGACACATTACATGCACGAGGTCATGTAAAATGCCATCACTTAATATACAAAGTACATATGACATTCAGGGATATTATTAGTTCTGCTTCAGCCCAAAGAGCTCCGTTTCAGTTGAAAGGCCTGACAGGAGTGGAGAGCGGCAGAAGAGGGAGGGAGGGAGGCAGCCGGTGAAGTTAAGAGTGAATACTGATGAGGCACGCTACAGAGATGCAGTATGCCTACACAACAAAACATTGATACACCCATACACATGCACGCCCACAGACATTTTCACAACCTCCAAACATCACGAGGAGCGTGCAGGTGACAACTTATTCACTCTTCAGCTACAACTTCAAGCAGCAGACAGAGATCTCATTTAGACACATACAAACACACACAATGAGATGCTCTCATGTCAATGTTGATGTAACACACAGAACACAGTGCAGACAGTAATCTGCAGCATGTGGCGCACGAACACACACACACACGATGCACACAAAAGAAAACATAATGTTCTGCGTTGATAATAAGCAGTTATACAGATCAGCATTTTTCATTCCACAGTGATTTTGCCGTTCATTGGACTTTATAAATGGCTTTTTTACACAGTATTTCGCATACGGCGTGTTGTTGTAATCATTATTCACATACGAGAATTGCACCCATTGTAAAACATATGCATGATCAAATCGAATATGCATGAGTTTCACACAGCACTCATAAGCGCCAAAAATATACATGTGAATGAGCTTGACAGTACTTTGCGAGCAAAGTCTCTCTAACAACACAGCGGATTACAGCTTTCTGAAGTCAGAGACCTGTGAAGCTTTAACACCAGAAAATCACCACTTTTGGCCCGAGCTGTTCTTTTCAAACGCCTGTTCAAGGAATATTCACACACTTATATTAACCTCTTACAGAGAAGCCGACTAAAGACCCTTTTACACTGGACAAAAAAGCCACTGACACACACTAACGTGTTTTCTTTTCTTCAGTGGGAAAAGGTACAATCAGCATTCACTCCTCGGTCGAATGACTGCAGTATGACAGGTATTTATCCGATCCAGCTCTGATTGCTGTTGATGGAAACATCACTCCTGGTGGATACGCTAATTTTTGCTCCTTTTCTGGTGCAGCTTTTTGCCTCCGTCTGTAACTTACGGGACTATTTTCTATATCAGCCACAAATTCCATCGTCTCTGTTAAAGCGGCGCTCAAACATCGTTCCAAATTAGTCGGCCTTGTGTTTGAAAGAGAGACTGAAGTAAATTAAAAAAAAAAGTAACTGACATGCTCTCTTAGAAATAAGGGTTCGGAAAGGGTTCTTCCTGATGGGCTGAAATTCTACCCAGAACCATTTGCTTCTGAAGAACCCTTTTTTGAAGTAAGGGTTTGTCAAGAGTTCTTGATAAGACTAATGGTTCCATTTTCACCCAAAGAACCCTTTTTGAAAGAAAGAGTTCCTCAAGATTGATTAGTCAAGGGTTCTTCGTACCGTAATAAAGTAGGGATTCTCGGTAGAACCCCCTGGGTGGGTTCTAGATAAAACTTTTGGACTATGAAACAGTTCTTGGTAGAATCACTTTGGTGGATTCTAAGTAAAACCCTTGAAACATAAAAGGGTTCTCAGTTGAACTCTGGGGTTGAGTTCTAGATAAAACCCTTGGAATATAAATGGGTTCTTGGTAGAACCACCCAGGTGGGTTCCAGGTAAAATCCTTGGAATATAAATGGGTTCTTGGTAGAACCACCTGGGTAAGTTCTAAGCAAAACCTTTGGAATATAAAAGGGTTCTGAGTGGAGTCGCCTGTTTGGGTTCTAGGTAAAACCCTTCTAATATTCCAAGGGTTTTACCTTGAGCTCGCCCAGGTGGTTCCACTGAGAACCCTTTAATATTAAAAGGGTTTTGAGTGGAATTACGTGTTTGGGTTCTAGGTAAAACCCTTGGAATATAAAAGGGTTCTCCATGGATCAACCTGGGTGGGCTTTACATAAAACCCACGGAATATCAAAGGGGTTCTCGATACAACTCCAGGGTTCGGTTCTAGATAAAACCCTTGGAATACAAATGGGTTCTTGGTGGAACCACCCGGGTGGGTTCCAGGTAAAACCCTTGGAATATAAAAGAATTCTCAGCAGAATACTCAGGGTGAGTTCTTGATAAAGGGTTCTCAGTAGAACCCTTATAAGGTGGAAAGATTCATGATAGAATCCTCAGAGAGTGTTTTGGGTGGGACCGTTGCACCATAGAAGGGTTCTCTGTAGAACCTAAGGGGCTCTCGGTGGGACCTTTCACAGATAGTTCCAGGGATGTGGAGTTCTGGGTAGAAGTCTCTGAAAAGGTTCCAAGTGAAACCTTCATAAAAGGTTCTACCAGGAACCAAAAAGGGGTTCTCCTTTCAGGGAAAAGTCAAAGACTCCTTTATGGTTCTAGTTAGGATCTTTATTTATAAGAGTGTGACACTGTCATTGTCCTCCATGCTGCGTCCTACTGTTCACTACATGTAGGTCTATCTGCAGACTCACAGCAGCTATAAGACACGCCTAGTACATGCTGTACCCCTCAATGGAGTAAAGTGAAGCACCCGCAGTGGGAAAGGAGTCCATTGCCTATTTTTAGCAGGTTTATCCGTGTTTAAAAAACCTGCATATATGTGCTAATTTTGGGGTAAAAGAACCTAAGATTAAGGAATTCAATAAGACTACATGCGTTTGCTGCATTTACTTTCCGGCGTCTTTGCTGCATCATGCATCTGCAGACAGCATTTATTCAGTTACATCTCCCACAAAACATATGAAGCAGCTTAATATAATATCTGTCTAAAAAGCATTCCTCACATGAAACAGATACAGCAGCGTTTAAAAATAAAAAAATAAAACACAAAGGCATCATTGTCTCTGTCGTCTCTGGTGCGCTGCAACAATGTGAAGACACACTTCACATAGGATTCTCTGAGCCACTGGGGCATTCCTGGGAAATGCAAAGGTGCAGATTTTTTTTCCGCCTGGTCATCAGTTTGATAGCTCTCAGACTATCACAGACGATCCCTGCCGGAACCGCCTTAAACAGGCCACAATCAATTCTCTTCTAACCAGCCTCTCATCCCTTTTTTCACCCCAGGCCTTTTGAAAAGGAGCTGCAGGAATGATCTAAAACAGACTCCAACAGTCACTCAGTCAAATGTGCCAATAAAAAAACACAGAAAACCATAAACTGTCACTAACTGGACCAGGAGGTCAATAATTCACTCTGCAGGACCACTGTGACTGAAGTGATGTTTGCAGAGCTGCAAATTATGAAAAATGTCTTTATTTTTCGCTATTTTCTTTTCCCACAAAAAGATAAGAGAACACTGTGATCAACCACAGACAAACATAGTGCATCAGAGTGTGTGTCAATACAGCCAAAGTCGCAAACACACAAAATCAATCAGAATGCTCTTTTAAATCTATCCTTGTACTTTCTATGTTCAGCACAGGGGAGTATAATTTCAATTATTTGTAAATTCAAATAATTAATTTGATGAAATGTCAGGAAATAATGAAAATAATGGCTTCTTCAAATGTTTTGCTTTGTCCAACTCATGCACAAATATTCAATTTACAATGTTTTAGAAAATGAGAAAGCAGCAAATTCCCAAGTAAGAGAAGCTGAATGTTTGACGCCTTTGCTTTTAAAGAATGGCAAGACAATTAATCAATTAAACAATTGTTAAAAAACAAAAAAAAAGTTGAAATTACTTTTCTGTCAGCTGTAGGGTTGTCCCAAACACAACGTATTTGGGGGTTTCGTCAGGGAGAATTATGGGGGAAACTATTATGCTTTTATCAAACTAGCTTTGCTATTGTTAATAATAATTATGAGTCTAACGAGAGACGAGGACAAATTGTCACCTGACGAGGGAGCGAGCGTTAAGCAGTTGCCAGCACGTAGGAAGGACTGAGCTTGAGCTCGTCACAGCCGCATACTTGCGGTTTGTGCAACTGGAGCAGAAATGCTTTCCGCTCACGAATATGGTTCTGTGAGGTCGCAGAGCAAAGATGCTAACTTGTGCGGATGCTTTTCAGCTCGTTCAGCTCAGAGCTCATATCACATGCACATACCTGTTTTTTTTATATAGGTGGGTTTTAAGACTAATTAAACGCCATTCAGGAGCTCAATTTCTTGTTATTTATCGGTCTTTAGCCTCTTTTTCAGTGCAGACGATGCAACGTCTCTTTCCTGTCTTAATTAAAAAGCATTTGAATACTGATTTGGATGTTGATTACCATGGCAACAGTAGCAGCTTCAAAGCACTCTGGTCATCCCTGGTCAAATAATCAACTAGCCTGCG
>JAJHUR010076799.1:0-11903 GCA_027495735.1 Lutjanus campechanus | reverse complement strand
TGTGGACACACACATGAGAGAAATAAATAGATAGAAGATGGAGACAGACAGTAGCCTACATGGAAAAAATCGGAGAAGTGAGCTATGCAGTTGACAAATAAATCCATTTGGCTAAATGACATACTCCTGTGTTTGTTTCTATCATAACAAAACAGTAGTCAATGACTGTTTAATATTTTAGACCTAAATATTTGATTGTAGTGCAACTTAACTGAGCAAATTCACAAATTTAGGAGGACCAACAACATGATATTATTAATGAATAAGATCTCCATATCATAGACTGTATGCTCCATATACTTACACAAATGCAACCAAATACTGGACAGGAATCAAACCAGTTTCAACTCGCTCTAATGCTTGCATTCAACGTCCGCAATATCTCTTCTTCACGTCCTTTTTTTGGCACACTCAACTCGCGAGACCTCCTTACAAGCGAACGCCTCGCGAGGGGCAGGCGTGTGGCGTGTACCAGTCCACACTGGGTAATGTAGTATAGCGATAGGAGTCTGAATATCACAAAGCGCAACAGAGAAATAGAACAAGAGAGGGTACTATGGGCTCAAGTGAAGTCCCGGTACACCGCAAAAAGTCCCGGTACGCTAGAGGCTAAAATTGAGAAGTGCCGGTACTCCGTACCGGTGCGTACCGGCCCACTTAAAGCACTGTGTAGGCCTCACTCTACTTACACACCTGATGGTGGTTAAACAATCATGAAGAGACCTTCAGTAAATCAGCTTCAAACAGCCAGTGACAGGGGCTACATCCAATCAGATCATTTCAAACATCATGACAAGAACCACTACTAACACATAAAGAAATTTACATTTTACATTCAGTTTTCTTTATTCAAAAATGTTAAATAAAAATTTACAATAGATATCTGAAAGACAGACACTTCATGAACTTCATAAACAACTTTATGTAAATATCCTATGAAGAGATATCTGACAGAAGATGTTCTCAAATAGGCAACATGGGAAGAGTAAAGAATTATACATTTACTTTACATGCCTACATACAGAAGTTTGTATGCCTATAGTAAGAAGTGAAACTCGAGTCTTGACTGCTTCTTATAAAGTATAGATAAAAAGTCTAAAATATAAAGAACATTTAAGATTTGTGTAAGCTGAATGTTAACTACATGAGCAAAAACAAACTCAGAATGGTGTGAGTAGCAGGACACATAAAGCATCGATTTTTTTAGGTTTCAAAAGTGAAATTTTCAAATACCAAAACCTTTTTTCGCATGTTGACTGTGACAATCAGCCAGGACTGTGTTTCACTGCAGGAACCGTTTGGATTCAGCAGTGGAAAGAAACTAAGTTCATCCAGTCAAGGACTGTACCTAAGTGCTTAAGTTACAATTATCTCAACATTATATTTAAGTATTTTATGCCACTTAACAGTACTTTTAACACCATTAGATTTATTTGACAGCTATAATTACCACCTACTTTTCAGATTAAAATTTTAAATCAAATACTTTTATCTAAATATAATACCATTAATTCAGCCACCCAGCAATATATAGGGAGCCACCCTGCATAGTGAGTACTTTTAACATTTTGCTGCTGAAGCTGTAATTTTAATTAAATACAACTTTTTAATGCAAGACTTTAACTTTCAACAGTGTAATTTTACACTACAGTGATGCTGGAACAGACGCTATGGGGCAGCAGGTTTGGCCAGACCAGTTATTCAGTCTGTGGGCAGTGATCAAGCAATAAGAGACACCTGTATATTGCATATTTTGTATTTTGTGTGTACAGGAGTAATGAGGGACAATCCAACCAGGGATCTGCTGTATAGCCGCTGGTTTTGGTTTTGGATATATTTTCTTTTTGTTTTGTTTTGTTGAGAAGAGTAGTTCCAAGTATTTAATGTTGTTTTGTTTGGTTTGATTTGCAGCTAGTGAGCGACTGCCTTGGTGGTTTTGCTTTTTGTTTTCCTTTTTGTTGTTTTGGCCGCTCTCTTTCACGCTCACCCCATGCGGCTGTAATTGGTGTAGTGATTGTGAGCCTCTTGCACTGGGTTGGCGTGTTTGTCTGGTACCTCAAGTTGGTGGATGTGTCAGATTGTGTGTTTTTTTTAACCTGCTGCTAAATGCCAACCAACCTGTCCCTTTGTGCTGAAAATTGTTTTCATCTGGCAGGGCTATATTTTTTGAATAATAAAGATTTATATTTTAATATAATGCTGCTAGTTGTATGAGCCCTAACAGCATTTGAACTTGGGACTGTGGCATGAGGGGGGGTAAGGTGAATAAATCCTAACTGAGGTTAATATTGGTCTGAAATAGAGACGCATGATCTTACTGGCATGTCATGTGATGTGCAAAGTTGCTTTTTGCAATGATTTGCTGAATGTTGGTGATGCAAGTACGAGCCAAATCCCACTCCTTCAACTCTGCAAATTAAACTGTCCATCTTAAGAGCCGTCATCCCGCTCATTACAATAAATTTGTAAAGAACAAAGAGAAACAAGCATTGGTGGAAAAAAAAACTCTCAGCAGTGGATTTCTTATTTTTCCTCAGTGAATGTGCACATTTTGAAAAGCATTGTATTTAATATCTGCATCTGCCAGTGGGCCAACACGATAAGAGTAGGCAGAATAATTTGTTAATTACATGTTAATTTCCAAGACAGGAGAGACTTCTCTGCAATTAGGTGTGAAAAAATATGTGCATATATATCCGTATCAGCGTCGCAAATCAGCCAAAATGACTTGGGAAATATCGGCATGTCAGATATTAACAAAAATCCTTAACTGTGCGTCCCAAGTCTGAAAGTATTAAACACTTTTTGTTACTCTTGTTGTCACAGAATCAGTCTAGTGAAGTGGTTCGTCAAAGAGCTTACTGGTTTTTGGATGAAATGCCTTACTGGGCACCAATGAATTGTTAGAACCCCCTTATGTCAGGCCAGGAAAAAATGTATAAACACTGTATATTAACTAGGCCAATGAACGCCCCTTTCAAACTGGTACCCCATCATCCAAGAAGCTTCATCAGTTGCATCCAAGCTTCTTGGATGAGAGGCGAAACGTCTTCTGTGACATATAAACAAGTCCAGTTGCCTTCGAATTAATCTTTTCTTGACATTACAATGACCTGGACGAATGAAAACACTCACGGACATGCATTGGAAATATGCATCATGTTCTTATACCACTGCCAAAATGATATACGGGATAGAATCATTTGTTAAAACACACAAAAGTTAATGGATTATATCAAATGTTTTCTGAAGTGCTGGCAGAGAAGCAAGACTGAAAGTCAGATAACTAGAAGACAAGATCATGGAAAAGTGAAATGAAAATTATCTATGAGTTTGAGCAGGATGCTTAGGATTGGTGGAAACTCACAGGCAATGTTGCAATGAGAGGCCAGAGTGTTCTGAGTGTTTGCATGGCCCATAATAACACTAACACATCACGTGCTGGGTAAGTGCAGACAATACAGCGCAGCACAGCGTCATGATGGATGGTGTGTTTGCAGACACCGCTGAACCGTGGACCCCATTATTTCCTGGGGGAGGAAGGGGGAGCAGGGCACCACAGGGGAGAGATAAGGGATGATTGACTAAACCAAAACAGAGGTCCCTCATGGATGGCAGTGTGCTGGCATTATTGGGAAGCCATTGTGGGAGTCAATGACAGCAGAGAGCTGTCACAGGAAGTAAGAAGATCAAGTGTATCCCCTTCCCAGAGTGAGGTAGGGAACGGATCTTCATGTGGAGAGAAAAACTTCCAGTCATTAAGAATATCTCCCGGACATGTTGGGACTCATCTCCTGCTGAGATCAGGTGGTTCAAACCTCAACAGGGAGGGATATTTCACTGCTGCAGCTGGTAGATAGGATTTATAAAACTAAGACATGCACACACACCAACAGACACACAGTCACTCTCATGCACGTAGCGCAACCGCCAACTCAAACTCACTAACAGTGACAGATACAGCGGCAGTTGCCAGAGACGCAGAAAGGACACACACATCGCATTCCAATTTGGCTAAATGAGGGCTGAAAGCAGGAGCATAAACAGACCTGAGCGCTGCCCTGCTCACAGTCAGACAGTAACAAATGTCTAAAACACATATCCTGCAAGCAGAGACAGCGCTGGATACCAGCCAACATCTCCAAAACACTGAATTAACTCTCAGAGGACCTGCCCCACTCTTCTTCTCCTGACAATACCCTGATTACCCTTTCATTTTTTACCACTGCTCATCTTTCTTTATTCCTTTTTTTATGCGTGTGTTTCTGCTCTGGATTATCTGGTCTGTAGAGGCAAAGGACAGGGAAAATATTCTTGGATGTCTTTGAGTCTTCTGCCAAACAGTCTGCCAGTGTGATGAGGTAATTTCAGATGTTTAAAATGTCAAAAAAGAAATTAAGGGTTCACACTTCCTCGAAGGATTTTAGACAACGTTTTCTGATGAAGAAAACATAACACGGTTAGAGGGAGGACAGAGGCGGTTCAGCTTTAAGCTTTGGAAGCACAGCAATTCTCCTCCTCTGCTCAGTGCTTTATGTTTGTTTTTCGTATCTTTACATGTCAAAGATGGGATGCTTGAGGACCCTTTATTTCTTTTTTGATATATTGTATGCTTTTAAATGATGTCATTACTTTGAAGACTCTTGTAAATTAACCTTATAAAAGAATTTTCCTATAAAGTTACATAATACAGTATTATATTCAGGCTGAGTTGATGATATCTTTAATTTCTTACGGAGAACTACCAAACTTTATTACATATTTCAGATCCCTGTTTTTATTTAAAAAACGCTGATATACGCTTTGTTCACTGTAAACACAAATAAGTTAAGAAAAACGCAAAATTTCAAGGCAACTTACTTCAATAGATTTCAAGAGATCAATAGACCTCAACCAAGTTTTGAAAAAGTTTTACCAACCGATAATGTTTTGTTGAGATAATTTTCCAATCTCATATGAATCTGTCATGTCAAGGAACTTGACATGTTGGTTAATTATCTTGGCTCAGGACTCCACCCAAACCCTAAGACCCAAGACCCGACACAGAACCCGTTCGGGTTTGGATCCACATTTTACATGGTAAATCAGATCCGGGTCGGTTCCCGTTCTATTTCAAATCTGTTCGAAGATGTAATATCAGGAAAGACCCGATCTGACTGCATAAGTGTGTTCTGTAACTTGAAACTTTCAGCAACTGCAAGCAAACTGTAAGACGCACAAGGTGGCCACAAGGTGGTGCCAAATATGACCTGTGCAAACAAATGTCTCTGCTCAGGAGGTGAAGGTTCAGACAGCAGAGGTCAGACTCATCAATCACGGAGAGCACAAATGATAACAAATTCACAATGCTAATGTTAGCAGCCATGGCACAAGTGCACAGAGCATTGATAAATGTCAATAACAATGACAAACTGTATGTTCTTTTGAGTACTAAAAAATAGTAAATAATAAAACAGAGTCGGTTCATTGAGACGTAGATGTATGATGTTGGTACAGGGGAATTCTATGATTGGTGGAACTCACAGGAAGCTACCATGATTGGTCAAATTTGCCGTAAAGTTGCATGACTGGTCAAAATTGCAAGGTCATGCAGAATTCATGGGATTGCAAAAATTATTGCAGCTTCCTGGAGGGACTGGCTAGATGCAACAAATTTGCAAAGCTGACTCTAAACAAGTCGCATTTGTTTATGTCACCATGACAGCAAGTGGACTTTTAAGTTGTAATAACGAGTCAATTAGCCATGCTGTTTCAATCAGCAAGAGTAGAATGATAGAAAACCTGGTTGTATTTTACCAACTTTCTTGGCGAGGATGATGGATCATATGCATCACAGCCAAGGCACATGGGAGAAGGCTGTGCACGTTACGTTACTTAAGACACTGTTTAACTCCAAAATTTCTTGGTAATGCATGGGTCTGGGTCCCACCTTTCAAATAAGAGATAGGTCTGATTTGCATCCGTGATGTACATTTCCAAGTATTTTTGGGTTTGGGCACATATCTTTTTGGACCATATTTTTAAACCAGACGGCCTTTACTGCCAACAAATGACATGAGAGTGATGAATTATGGAGTACAGCCCTGAGCGCTGCTCTGAAACAGTATTAAGGGATGTGCGTGTAACAATAGGTAAATCAGCCGATCGGAAAGTGAAGTGCCTTAAGAGTCAGCCAGGTAAGGAGGCCGTTCTCTCCACCCAGGTAATGTCTGGACAATCATTTGATCAGCAGCAGCAGAAAGAAACAGAACACTTTCTCCAGCCAATTGGCACAAAGTCACATATGGATTTCCAATTCCCAAACACCAAAAAGTCTTGAGGCCAAGAAAATCCTGAGCCTCAAAGCAGCATGTATGTTCTTCCTGCAGTCATTAAGTCTAAAAAGTTTTTCTCACTGTTATAGAAATAACTAACAGTTCATGACAAAGGGTAAGCACAATATTTTCCAGCATACTAAGCTAGCAAAGGCATGGGAAACCAAGAACCATGAAATTTTGAGGTTCATTCAAAATATCAAAATACCTAAAACTGGAGAGCAAAGGCAGCCCATAATGCCAAAATAGAGTTAAAAAGCAACTGACTTTGGACTGTGACTTATCCTCCACACAAACTTAAAGCTACGGTTGGCAGCTTCTGGCTCTTGCTAGTGCGTCTAAAGGCATTTGCAAGAATAAATCACGCCTGAACAAAAACAACCAATCAGAGCCAGCTTCCAACCCAGAAATGTCAATAACTTATTCCCAAGTCATCAAATACTGACATTTTGGGTTGGAAACTAGTAGATTTTGATTTTGCAAATGCCACTAGGAGCACTAGGGGGAGACAGAGGAACCTGATTTTTTAACTTTTTATCTGTCTCATGTACGACCAGTAGGATATAGCTACAGTTTCAGCAGATGTGACATAATGTTATGTCTTTAGAAATAACCAAATGTAGCTTTAAACAAAACACAGCAATTTGCAAACTTGATGTTATGACATAAATCAACTTTTTCTTAAGAGAACTGACAGGTCTGCTTTCAGATCTTAGACAGAGTGGTACCACTTTACAATAAGACTTCCCTTTAGACTTAAATGTTCATAATAGAGTTCTTAATAAGGCTGTAAACACTTTATTAATCATTGACAGGCTGTTATAACACATTAGATAAAAAGGGCAAAAGTGGCCAAATAGTGAGCCCACATTTATCTGTACTGTTGAGCCTCATATCGTATTCTTTACTTAGCTTACTTTGTCTCCATTGATCAGCGTTTACACCTGTCAGCTTCATCAGATTTTTGTTAATAAGTGACTAATATTTCACCAGTGTCAGCATATCTTAATAGTCAAACATACCAGGTGTGGCACAGCTGGTAATCTTCTTTTATTTGGTGTTCGGATAACACAATCTTAGTCATCAAAAATGGTGACATGTTTAACACTTAACAATAAAGCCCTCTTTTGCCAGTTATGAATGTTAATAACTCATTATTAACTGTTAATAACTGTCTCTCGCTTAATAGCGACCTAACACCGATGTATTACAAAGTGTTATAACATGTTTATTAATATTTTGCAATTTCTAAAATATATTTTGGGGGCTTTTTATGGCTCTATTGATAGATCAGCTGAAGATATGACAGGAAACAGAGAGAGAGTGGAGGGATGACATGCACGGGACATGCAGGGCTGGAATCGAACCCATGGCCACTGCACAGAACTCAGCCTCAATACATAGAGCGCACCCTCTTCAAGTGAGCTTCCAGGGTGCCCCAAGTGTTAACAACTTAAGTAATAACCTAATTATAAACCACTTATAAATCATTAATAAGGGTAATGTAAAGTGGTTCCAATAAAGCTTCTACATCAGAAAGCACAGGGCCAAACAGGATAAAAGGGCATTCACACCACAAAATCATCAATCTACAATAGCTAGCAATAGTTTTGAATTCTGCTTTATTTATCACTGCAGCTAACACAGTCAATAAAGTGAATCAGACAGCTGTGAAAGAGAGAAACAGAGACGGTGTCCGGAGGAGGCAGTGTTGACAAGCCATAGTTAATGTGGACTGCGCCAGGCAGCTGACAGTGGGGAATTGGCTGGGGAGAAAGTACACAGACATTATCAACACGTTTAGGGGAAGGCTTTAATAAGTCGTTCCTTGAGGCTACTTCCTGCTCCTTAATTATTATTGAATTAGGAATGCCACGGAGCTAATTAAAAGTGCAAGGTATTTACTGTGGCAGTAGAAGAATGTGAGGCAAGCAGAGGAGAGCGAATGGAAAAGAAAAGGCGTCTTAGTACTGGTGCATCCAGCTAAAATTCAACATCAAGGGGTTTTTAAAGAGAGATTGTGGGCCTCCCCTCAGACAAAGCTTAGAAAAAGACCCCCCCTTTAGTTTACTTGCTTAGTTTTGCTCAATTCCTGAATGCCTAAGGGATCATGATTTTGTTATTTGATCCCATAGACCAGGGGTGTCAAACTCAATTTAATCCTGAGCCATATCAGCATTATGGTTAACCTCACAAGGCCGAGTAATACTGTAAATGTAAGACTATATATCTATCATATTACATAATTGCCTCTGTGTTCAATTGTTATTTGTTTTAGTAATAACTTAATTAATTAAGTCTAGGAGGAAATAAAGTCAAAACAATAATCAGGGTTGCTTCAGTTTGGGTAGCCTACAGGCAAGATTTCAAATCCAAAATTTATATTTGCTTAAAAATGAGATGATAACATGTTGCTAGGTTTCTACAATTACTGCAAGTCTCAAGTCTCCAGCAAGTCCAAAGTTGTGGTTAGAATCAAGCAAGTCAAGACGAGTCATACAAAATTCTGTTAGTGTTCCACTAGTTTCAACATTAAAATCAGTTTAAAGACAGTCATCAAAGCTACATTAGTTCTCCTCTCCAATCATCCATCCCATATTTACTCAGTGTGTTTTTGTTATATATTCTTTTAATTATTTTCCATGTTGGACATGTTTTCATTTTCTCATTTACAGTTATTCCACAGAGTAACTCCTTTGATTGTAATGCAGTGGCTTTTAGTGTTGGTCCTTTTTACTTTTTAAACATAAAAATTCCTCTCAAATTGTGTTGACTTCTTCTCATTTGAAACAGCCTCTGGATACTACTGATAATAACAGATTTTTTTATTGATACATAATTTGACTGGTTGGGTCTCTGTAGGTGGTTTTATTTACAATTCTTATGCCTCTTTTTTGAATCTGGCAGCTAGAAGACTTCAGTGCATGAATAAACAGACATGTAATGGCATACATTCTGAGATGTGTCGTTTATGGACACTGTACTTCTGTAAGGCAGCACTGAATTCTATTGTGTGAATCATATTCTTTGCACACACTCACAGGCCACATGAAATGAGATGCCAGGCCAGATTCGGCCCACAGGCCTTGAGTTTGACACATGTGCCGAAGACACCCAACAGTTGAGTCAATAAGCTCTAATATTGCTGTTTTACTTAACTTCAGACCACCAAATACATAAAAAGGTCTGATTAAAAGGATTTCTTAGTTTCTGACTAAGTTTTTTTTTAAGAAAAGTTAAATTCCCCCAAACTACTGTATCTCTGAACCACATCTCTTCAGCCAAATCACATAGATTTAGGCTATTCTATGTGATCTCCTTTTGATAACTAATGTAATTTTTTTTTCACTTCCATTCACTGAGCGTTCCCTGAAACTGTTTGGAGCCCCCCTGCCTGGGGAGGCCCACCTCCCACTTTGAAAACCTCTGATCTACATCTTTGATGCACAGGACTAAAACATAAAGAAAATGGCCTAAAGCTTTGGCTGAAGAGTCTTGGCTCTGGAGCAGTGTTTCCCTGCTGGCATTGTAAAAGAAAAGAAAATATATATAACCAAGTAAAAAGGTCTATTTGGGTTGAAATAAGAGCCGGTGTACTGCCTCCATTTGGATGTCTAATGTGTCCACTGTGTGATGTAGGGGAAATTGAAAAGGAGTATCATTTTGTTTTTTTTATATCCCTTTTCTATTGAAGATTTCATGCTCTTTTGTTTAATGACAAAAGATACAAGTGTGCTGATGGATATGAATGACTCACAATGACTAAAATAGTCATTTGAAAATGAGACCTTCAATTCAATTCATTCACTCATGTAATGAATAGTGCCAGAAGCTTCTCTGCTGTTTTACTCCCTGCCCTCTGAGGCTTCTCACTTCCTCAGAAAAAAAATAATTGAATTTGAATCTATACAATAACTCATCCCGTATAAATGAACACGTGTTGTAATAACGTTAGCCTAAGCCAAATTTGAAGCCTTCTGCTCAATTGGCATACGCTACAAGACGTGCACAAACCATCCCAGCAGAGTGTGGAAGTTTCTTATTTCGAACAAATGTTGTGTTCTTTCCACAAGTTAATTACTCAGTAGAGAGCTTAATCTGCCGAATCAGGGCAAAGTGGATTAGGAGATGAGAGCGTTTAATCAAAGTGTTCTCTCAGTCTAATTACACATCCCATTTCCTGACACAACACACACTGTTATCTGCCACTGCATTTAAACATCAGCTCCTCTGTTTAACTGCCCCCCCCACCCACCCCCACGCCCCCACCCCCCCTTAAGAGTGAATGATCCCAGTGCCTGGATGTGACAAAAATGCATGAAACATCAACACATACATGAACACTCACACTAAATAGACATACTGGCTAGGCGGTGCTATAGCCAAGGCACAAGTCTGCGCAGCTCCCGTTAAGTCCCACCAGGCATTTTAGCATTTTCTTATTTTTAAATACAAAAATATCTAAAAGTTACCAGCCAGTTCGTTTTATACCATGTGTGCACAGCTGACAGGCATAGGGGTCAATGCACTTCTTGTCGTGGCTGCACTCCTTTCATTTCTGACATTGTTACAGACATTTAATCTATTATATTATAATAAATGCACAGCAGGACACACACATATCTTCGACCAACAAGTCTCATTTTGGGGGTGGGGGTTGTTTATGTTTCGTTTATTTAAAAGAAGTATATTATGATAGTCTCACATAGCCAGCCCTCTCTCCACATCACTCAGCGCCCCACACATGCACATTCTGCTATAGGAGGAAAAAAAAACCCTGCATTGTTTGCATTTCTTTACACCAATCACAATCGTCTTGGGCAAAGCCCAGGAAGCAGGATAGTGTCGAGGGGTAACTTGTTTTAGTGGAGCATTTGCACGTCGGGGGGGTGAGCTCTGGCATTACATTGACAACATCACTGCAAAAGAAAAGGTAACAGCTGTTAGCTTGTTTACATTCATACCATTATTGTCTCAGGTGCTAATTTGCCATTTTTAGTGTGTAGGTTGCATCTCGGAGGTGGTTGTTGTTTCCCAGGGATTTTGAGAAGGTAGATAGCGGAAGCAACAATGCTGGTTGAAACAGGCGACCAACAGCAGACTTATACCTGCAGTGTGCATCCAGTGAGTCAGACAATTATAATGATAGCCAATTCATATTACACACGTTTGCACTGTCAATAGGCATGCACTTGCAAATGCATTGCACTTCATTCTGGCTGCTCTTTAAAAGCCATTAATTTAATTTCTAACTTTGTAATAGCCATTTCATCTGAAATATTATTGCACAGCACAGCTGTCCATTTAAGCATATGAAATAAATTCACTTCTTGTTGTCACAGTTTGGATGTATTGTGTTTTTATTTTAGACATTTAATCTAAATTGAAACCACCATTTTTGGAGGTAAGATAACTGAAGCAGTAAGTCATCTGTAAATTAAGATGGATGTCAACAACAGACACTTTGGGTACTAATTTTACTGTTCACCTTAGTTTTCTCTTCCAAATAAGTTTGGCTGTCCTGGAGGATTGTTTCCAACCTGTTTGATTGTCGGATGAGGAGGAGGAGGAGGAGGAGGAGGAGGCTAC
>JAJHUR010076798.1:18179-39009 GCA_027495735.1 Lutjanus campechanus | reverse complement strand
GGCATGCACACACACACACACAGAGACACACACAAACCAAATCATAGAAAAGAGTTTCACAAGTTTGTGGAGAAAAAAAGAAAACTTGCACAGCATAGATTGATGACGTGCTTCTGCTCTCTAAACTTTATTCCATTTACATCATTGTGGTTCGATTCAGTTCACATTCTTCGCACAATCCGACATGCCGCAAATTGATATGATACAGTCTGGGACAGATTACAGCCAAGATTTTATTAGACCTAACTCACACAGCGTGACGTGTAATAAACTTAACACAGTCGATGTTGTTTCAGTCTGAAGGCACTTCTAAAGAGTTGAATCTCCATTTTTCATTTGAAAGCAGCAGATTTTGTACTCCTGTTAACCTCAGATATTTATATATAAGGATTTATTTCACATTTATTTATTGATGTACCATCTAGCTGTCAAAGGATTCCCTTCATATATCACAATCAATGCATAACAAAGGAGGAAAATATCAAAATTGCAATTTACAGAGTAGACAGACTAACAAAAAACAAAACAAACGAAGACAGACCATGTACATTATTTAAACATTACAATCACAAGGTGGCTGAAGTGGCAAACCATGTATAAACAGTAATGTGTGAATGGATTACTCAATACAATCAGGTATAAACATTAGATATAAAACATGAGATATACAGCAAAGACAGTTACAGCTTCATTGATAACAAAAGAAGTCCAACTCAAAGTAAGACGTAAAACATAAAAGCTCTTTTGCTAATTTTCGTTTCAGCATGAGGGACGGAGAAATAG
Source organism: Lutjanus campechanus (assembly GCA_027495735.1). Lineage (NCBI taxonomy): Eukaryota > Metazoa > Chordata > Actinopteri > Lutjaniformes > Lutjanidae > Lutjanus > Lutjanus campechanus. The sequence continues at coordinate 38,226 of JAJHUR010076798.1, read as the reverse complement.
TTGAACAAAGTTCCTAACTTGATCATTTGAAGTAAAAGGCACAAGACTCTGTCGGAAATCATTGATGGATAAATTTTTTAGTATTCCACAACACGATGTTCACACTCTGAACATGACCAGACTTTCTGTAAAGCACAAAGACTTGCCATGTTAAACTGGAAAGAGACTTCTGTATTCGTCTCAGTCCTGTGACTACAGCCAATCTGCACTGTAAAACTTTGTGTTGAAGACTAACGGCTTGTGTGTCCTGACAGGCCTGGAACTCTCCATGACTTCCGCAGTCATGAGATCGCCGATCAGCTCACTCTTCTCGACGCTGAGCTCTTCTATAAAATTGAGGTACAGTGGCTTCTTTGTGTTAGTGTCTGTAGCATCGATCATTTTTTGACATTGAGTCGACCCTAACTTCACCTCTTCCTGTTTTCCCTCAGATTCCCGAGGTGCTGCTTTGGGCCAAGGAGCAGAATGAGGAGAAGAGTCCGAACCTGACTCAGTTCACAGAGCACTTTAACAACATGAGCTATTGGTGCGCCCATAAACCACAGACTTAATGCCTTCACATCTCGCTGTCTGTCATTGTTATGTCTGGCTTCCCTCTTACACCAAGTTGGCCTCATAAATGTTGTTTATCTCTCTTGATCCATGCAGGGTGCGCTCTTTGATAATCCAACAGGAGAAAGCCCAAGACAGAGAGAAGCTGCTTCTCAAGTTCATCAAGATAATGAAGGTTAGTTTAGAATTTCAGTCTTCCTAAATATACTCTAATTATCATGTAATTTTCTTATTATTTAATGCTATAACATTGATTTTTTTTTTTTTATTACAGCACTTAAGAAAGTTGAATAATTTCAACTCCTACCTGGCAATATTGTCCGCCCTGGACTCTGCTCCCATCAGGAGACTGGAGTGGCAGAAACAGACCTCAGAGGTGAGAGGACTGTCCGGATGTTGTAGTCCTCCCTGAATATACACATCTACTCTCAGTGATTATAGAGAAGTATCATGATAACGTTGATCACTTTTCTCTCATGTCACATTCATCTCGCAGGGATTGGAGGAATATTGCACGTTGATCGACAGCTCCTCCTCCTTCAGAGCATACAGAGCTGCTCTGGCTGAAGTGGAGCCTCCATGCATCCCGTACCTGTAAGTGTGAATTAATACATCAGGCCTCATGCAAGAACGTTTTCGTATTCTTAACTTTTTCTTACTTTTTTTCATATGGTGAGCTTGTACGAGTGTGCCACTTCACATTTAGCGAACACCCGCAACTTCAGATAACTGTGTAAATGATCCATGTGTGCGCACATTCATGAGACTTGTAAATTAGCAGAATTAACACCCCAATAGTACCTTACAAGGCCTTGCGCCCTGTCCTGCCTGTGTCAGGAAGAGTAAAAAGAAGAACTTAATTAGTCTGGAGATTGGAGTCCTGCTTTCAGAGGTCTATAAGGGAAAATCTGTCATTTTAACAACATCAGCGGAGGAATTAGGGGACCAGCTTAAGCCAAGGAATGGGAAAAAAATACAGTTAATGCTGTGTCACTCGAGGGTCGTAATGTCAATGAAATGAAGAGCTGGTTTGATATGAAGATGGCTTCAAACACAAAAACGTCTCACCACAGCAAGGCGATCGATATCGCAACAGAGGATGTTCCTCTGGACAGTGACTTGCATAAATCTGCATATGAAGATTGTTTTTTAGTTTAGAGCCATAATTTGACACGTCTCCTCCTTCTTCCAGGGGTCTCATCCTCCAGGACTTGACCTTCGTCCACCTGGGGAACCCCGATCTCATTGACGGGAAGGTGAACTTCTCCAAACGCTGGCAGCAGTTCAACATCCTGGACAGCATGCGGCGCTTCCAGCAAGTGTAAGTCCACTGGGATGAACTTACAGACTGATGAAAAGATGCACTCGGTCTTGATATGTTATTAGAGAGCTTTGTAAACATCAATCACTGTAATAAATGTCATCATTTGTTCGCCGCTGGCAGGAAACACAAAGTATGCCCTCTTTGTTTTTCATTAAATTTTAATATCATAAAACATGGCTGCCGTCTCAACGGCGGCTGTTTGTTTTCTCTCTAATGAATCACTGCATTAATCAAACCTCTTCTTTTCTCGTCGCAGGCATTACGAGCTGAAGCGCAACGAAGACATCGTCTCATTCTTTAACGATTTCAGCGACCACCTGGCGGAGGAGGCCCTGTGGGAGCTGTCACTGAAGATCAAGCCCAGAAACATCACCCGGCGCAAGACGGACCGCGAGGAGAAGACCTAGGGGCCCCGTGGAGCCCCTCCGAGACTGACCTCCAACTGTGCTTCATGACACTAACTCCACTTTACTACAGACGAATGGAAGCTATCCGCTGGAGCTAATGGGAGACTCATTGTGGGGAAATGCAGAACAAACTACAGACGACTGAAGCGTGGCCGAGGTTTACAAAGAGCGCTGCAGCTCTGGGAGATTATAATTGGGATTACTGCGGCTCCGGCGTTTAGACGGGGGGAAGAGATTCAGGGGAGGAAGCCTGGTGCCAAGGAGGAGCGAAGAAGAGTCACACAGAGCGGACAGGGAGACGCTGCGGAAATAACCAAAGTCTGCTCCCTGGGCTCTCTGTTTTAGAGTGGAGCTGTTGTGTGTGCGTGAGATTGAGCTGAATGGTCCATTACTCTCCTCCTCCTTCCTCTTCCTTCATGTATGTGCCATTTGTTGGTCATCTTCTGCAACCCTCTCCTCGACTCCCAGCAGAACCTCGAGCGCCGCCTGCCCTGAACTATGAACACGCAGGCTGGAAACTTGAGAATCTGCTGGAGGGAGGCGTGAGGGGAGACTTGAACTTGAAAAGAGAGGATGACCATTAGAGACTGAGTTTGTTTTGAGACATTTTTTGTGTAAGAATCATGTATGGTTATGAAATGTATTATATACAGTGCTCCTTTTGTTCTTAAAAAGGATGTTTATGCTTATGAGAAGAGCTTAGCTTCTCCCAAAAGTGCCATACGTATGTGCACTAAAAAAAGCAAAGCAAAAACACACAAAAAGATAAATTACTAAAGATGCTGTGATCTATGTATGTCATTACTGAATCATTGTGTGCCGTGTTCAGGTGTAGAGAACCATCGGGCAGTCACAATCACATTCATGTCCCAGTCATGTCGGTCGGTGTGTGAAAGAGTTGTTTGCGTGCGACTGAAAGTCCTCAGCGGCTTTGTGTGTTTGTCATTCCAAAAATGTGCTGTAGTAAAAATCATTTTGATTCCTTTTTGGGATAATGGTCAAAACCAACACATCACACTGTGCTATCAAACTCCAATAAAACAAACAGCTCTGTTTCTATACACACTGTGTCAGCCAGAGGTTTCATTTTCAGTGACAAAATTCGAATGACACTTAAAATCTTTATAATAGAATCTCCATTTATTGTTTTACAGAATGGTCAGTGGAAAATGAACTTAAAAAAGTAAGGCATGTATTCACCTGTTTATATTCAAGAGGAAGCGCTCAGTACCAATCTAAAGAACCACTAAACCACACAGTCACTGGGCCAAATTTGATTTAAAATTAGTTAAAACAGGGAAGCAGCAAGACAACTACAGTAGATGTGTATTGAGAGGGATAGTTTGGACTATTTGATGTAGGACTGTATGAGGGTACTTATCCGTATTGAGTGTATTACCTACAGTAGATGCCGATCCAGCACAGAAACTAACCACTGCACTGCTGTGGACAGGATCAGCAGCAAAACGTATTTAAGACACCAAAGAAAAAGGTCCACCTAAAATAAAAATCTAAAGGTTTAAGTTTATACTATATTTAGAATATTTTCACAGCTTTACTTTGCCATCAGAAAGCCTCATCTGATGGAAAAATGCAACCAAATATCACTCTCTCCAAACCAACCAGACTCCATAGGCAAAATCAGACATTTTACTTTGGAGTTGCTGGTCTACTGCTGCCTTGATCAGTTGGTTTGTTTGTGTTTACATGACTTCTGTGAATCCAAACTGTCCTTTTAATACACAGAAATCACACAATAACAAACGAACTAACAGATCGAGGCAGCAGTAAACCAGCAACTCCTGTGGTCTGTGAAGTAAAATGACTGACATCTAGTGTGAGTAACACGCTGACTATGAGTACCTCATATAACCCCACCTCAAATAATCCAAACTATCCTTTTAATATAATTTAAATATAATAGTCTCCATTAAAGCAACAAAGATTCAGGTATAAATATAGGTCAAAGTGCAGAAGCTTGACTAAAATTAAACATTTAAATAACACTTTCAATCCTCAGCTGTATTACCCTCCATATCAGTAACAGCTCATCTTACCACATTCAGCACTGAAAAACCATATCATGGAAGACTGTCACATGTGAAAAGCATAAATCTATTACTGCATAATTACTGTAAAATGATGAAGAGGTTGCAGCACTGAATGCTCACACTGTTTGATTGTGGATTATCTTATCTTTTTTTTAAAATGCTGCAGAGGGCAAGATTGGCAACACAGTTGCTGACCCATCCAGCATAAATCAGTAGTAACTCAAAGCTCATGTCGTACAGTCTGGACACACCCATGTATCCACACAGTCTCAGTGAGGCCGACAGCTGGGCTCCAGCAGGACCCTCTTTCCTGGAGGATTGGCGGCTCCGTTCTGAAGTTCGCTCTGCTCAGAAATGGCCCGTTTTAAGTTCCGCCCATTACACCCGCGTTGCCATTTGCAGATGTCACCGTTCAGGATGTCTTGTATGTGCTGCACAATGAGGTTGATGGCCACTGGTGAGAGACAGATGATCTTTCAGTAGGGATGTAACGACACCAAAAACTCAAGGCACGATAAGTCCACAACACAATATTTATCGCAATATTAAAAAAACAAATAAAAATGTCTTATTAAATCATAAATCTTATGTGTACAGTATTTTTGTGTTTTCATTTTTAAATTAAAGTGCATCTGCTTCCCTTCTTATAGAATAACAGTAGCCAGCCATGACCTGAGCATGTGCAAAGAACTGGCATGAACTGTCTTTAGCAATGAACGTTTGAATTATGGGCACTTGCAAAACAATAACGCAGCAGTCAGTGCAACATTCACTAAATTGTTGTATCCCTATTTGTCAAGAAATCATGCTGAAGAAACAAGCAGGAAAGACATTATCAGAAAAAACACTTACCCATATTGTCAACTCCCCTTGGAATGATGACATCTGCGTACTTCTTTGTCTGGGAGAGAAATTGCGTTCTTTAGAAATAACAGGACAGAATAAGAATAACTAGAAAACAGGCACACAATCAGTGATAATAACCATCATACTTACAGGCAAACAAAACTCTTCAAAAGCAGGTTTGACAAACGTTGTGTACTGAGTGAGGATCTGCTCCAGGTCTCTGCCTCTGCTCATGTCTCGCAGAACTGCAGGGAACATCAGGTCAAACTATTAATAAACTGTAGCAACGTCTGGAATATTCAGGGTTTCTGTGGGTCCACAAAAAGTCTCAAATTCAATCATCTCAATTTTAGGCCTTAAAATGTCTTCAGTATGATTTTGACAGGCCTGAAAATTATTAAAAAGTTGAAGTTAAAAGTTGCATTAGCTTCAGTCCCGCTTCTAAATATGTTTTGGGGAAAAAATGGTTTATCACACTGTAACTACAAAACAAAACCAACATGGAAACAGGAAACACTAATGGAAACTGTGCCTCCCGGTCAGAATTTATCGGACCACACCCAAGTAGTGAGTCACAATGTGATGTGGGGGCTAACATGGCGTCTGTTTTTGCTACTTGTAGAAGCAATAAGTTAAAATTGTTTATGTTAACATGAATCTAATATGGTAAGTGGAAAATCAGAAGCCTATTGAAAGTAACGAATTTGAAGGATGCTGCACCTTGTGCAAAAAATGCTCAAATAAGGAACTTTAGGTCTAAAGGCATTAGAGTTGCATGGGAAGTCAGAAAAATATAAAACTGCATAAAAAGCCACCAGTAAATGTTGGCCATCACCCAATATTGTTCTGTATTGTGAGCATCGTATGCCATGCTTTTTTCCCCCCCAATATGGACGTGAAGTATGTCATAAATGGAGTTCATAATACCCTAAAAAAATCTCCTAAAAAGTCTTAACTTTAACTTTTTGAAACCTGCAGAAACCACAACACTGTGCGCGAGAGAGACATCGATACCTCTGCGTGACAGTCTGACGTCTGAATCTGTGTCCACGAAGAGCTTCATGTGAAACATATCCCGAACCTTCTGGGGGTAGAAGACCAGGATCCCCTCAAAGAGGACCACATCTGCCGGGTAAAATGTGATCGTGTCCTCCAACCTGGACACACACGGTTTTACATACAGAGGCAATAGTGATGAGTGTTATTCGTTCTGTGAAAAGCTGAAAAAAATGACATGAAACCTTTTCTTCCTACCTGGAATGAGTGACGAAGTCATACGTTGGCACTTCGACCACCCTTCCCTCCACGATGTCCTTCAAGGTTTTGTACATTAACTCGTTGTCAAATGCCTCTGCAAGATATTAAAGAGAAACAGCAGATTTTTCAATGTAATGCTGTTAGTTCCTCAAGTGATATGGAAAAGGTATTATCACAGTTCATATCCAGCAAACAAGCCCTGCGGTTAATTCTTTGTGTGTGTGTGTATTGGCAGAGTAACATCACAGCTAAACAGACATTACTGCAGACTCTGTTAAGACAAGTTTGTTGCTGCAATTTGACAACAATAACTGCAGGTTCCTTGCTAAAGATATGTGACAGTTTGACTTTATACCACAGAATACATAAAACTCTTCATTTACAGAAGAGCTGTGATTAATTGACAGAAAACTAGTTGCCAACTATTTTGATGATCGATTAATTGTTTCAGTAATATTCCAAGCAAAAATGTCCAAAATTTGTAGGTTCCAGCTTCTTCAGTGAGAGGATTTGCTGCTTTTCTTTGTCATTTGTGATAAGAAATCAAGAGTTTTAGGGTTTTGGACAGTTGGTTTCACAAAAGAAGCTACATGAAAACGTCACGTCCGGCTCTGGGAATTGTGATGTGAGTTTTTCACATTTTTGGACATTTTACAGACTAAATGATTAATCTTGAAAATAATACATAATAACTGAAAGAACTGTTAGTTGCAGCCTTAATTTACAGCTTATTGTAGATACACAAATGAAAAAAATACTGACCTATATTATTATCGGACGTGTCATTTCCAAATATCCAGTATTAGTCAGGATCAAGGACACAGTAATCTAGTACAAAATGATGCAATGTTGCAGTTTAACACTGATAGAGGGGGGATGGGCATTCATGAGCCACCACTTTCAAGGTCTGGAATGTAACATCCACATTGGCCAGTATTAGTTTATCAAAGCAAGATAGTCCAGTCCAACAGTCCATTATTATTTCTGCTGATTTTTCTAATCTGCAAATCTGAAACAGAATCATCTCTGAAGAAACTGACATAATTAGACTATGGAGCTGCACAAATATTTGAAATATTATCGAAAATTACAGAAGCTGTGAGACATAATGAAGTACTGTAGTGCTGCAAAGATGCTCTGGCCTACAAGTCTTGTTCTCCAGATATAAGAAAATATGTCTGTTTGATACAGACCCAAACAAATGTCACATCGTCTTAATCTTAGTTTATGTTAAGTGAAAACTGATGCAAAATATTGTGCAGCCCTATTACATTATAAGAGCGTGCAATCATAAATTCATGTTAAGATTGGTGTTAGAGGAACATTAAATGTGGGAAAATACTAGCATTGTAAGGCCTAGAATTTAAAATATATAACAGTGCTGCTGTGAAGATATTGGACATGAAAAAGATTATTGTGTAGCCTGGGCCTACCTGGGTGATCAAAGTTGTACTGGCCCTTCAGCGCTTTCGCTTTCTGATCTGGAGTCAGGACTCTGTAGAAGCTGTCCTGGCTTATAATAGCCACCTTCCTCTGGCGGTGGTCCACCTTGTTCTGGCCCAGGAGCTCCATGATCTTGGCACAAACTGTTGACTGTGGCAGAAAAGTTCCATCACTCAACTATTGTTATTTATGCCTAGGATAAAATAGCAAGTTTGAGGTATAGGAGGGCGGGAAAATGCTACCGACAAAAGCTGCTAACACGTGGAAGTGGCTGGTAGATTTCTGACACAAAATCATGATTTACTGAGTGACTGATGGATTTGAACATTGTCTTTTATTGGCTGGTAGATATTCAAAATGCTTGTTCTCACCACCCTATTAAAACAAAAGTGCTGAAATGTGAATCAAGTGTGCCGTATCAGTGACCTTCTCAATGTAATGATCATCAGCTGACTTTCGGTTTGATAATGCGATGGAATTGATACATTTATTACAGCAGCTAGTTAGCTGCACGAAGCTAAAAGGTCACAAAGGAGTATGAACAGTAACACTTAAACATTTAAATTAACAGCAGAATGTAATGACTGTTCTGGCGTGTTAATAAACAATATAAAGAAAACATTTACGGGACAAGGGGGCGTGCCAGTTGCTTTGACAGCTCGCCTAATGCTAATGTTAGCTAAGCTACAAGGGATGCTAATTTCCGTTATCATCTGCCTGAAAAAAGGACTGACCTTGCCGCTGGCGGTTCCTCCGCTGACTCCTATTAGGAAAGGACGATGGCGAGGCCTCTCAGCCTCGTCTGGGGGTCCGAGAGCATCCATCGCAGTCTAAAAAAGGAGGAAGACTGCAGAAGTCTAGATAGCTTGGTTCTATGCTAGCTATGCTATTTGTTGCAACAACACGGAGCAGTTCTCGCGAGAACTAACGTGAGCACTGACCAAAAGTGTCAACCAATGACAGATTGGAGCGGAACTGCATTCATTATTTAAATGAAATAAGATTAATCACCACCTATAAACGTTTAGAGCAGAACTGAATTAAACATTTAGATAAATATGATAAAGTAACACCTATATACACTATCTGCAAATTACACAAGACATAAGACACTTTATTTGTCATTGTAGGCACACAATGAAATTATGTTTGGTACCTCAGAGACCTGCAGCAAAAGAAAACAACATAAAAAAAAGAAAGGAACCAGGATAATAAATAAAAAATAAGAAATGAAGGATAAAAACAGGAAAAAAAGGATGACACAAGAAGAATAAAGTGTATTATGTGTACAATGTAACATTTACCTTTGGCTGTAGTTAGAAAATGTTATTATGAATAGTTCATTTGCAGTTTCATTTGTAATCAGCTAACTATAATTGTACCACTACCCCCTGCCATTACAAGCTTATTTCACTCATGTTCCTATTCCCTGCTCAACATCCATGACAACAAATACATTAGTGATTGATTCGTTTTATTATGAAATTTAAACATCTTACTATATGCACATTATACAGAGTATAAACACAGCGTTATTGTTTTTCTGAGTCATTGTCTGATTTCTCTGTGTCTTCACCACATTGTGACTTGTTTTTCCTGGATTCATCTTCCACGATCTCCAGAGCTGCACTTCCTTCAACCCTCCTCACGGTTTCTCCTTTGGCAGCAAGGATTTCCTCAATGTTTCTAAAGTGTAAAGAAACACAGCAGATGAGTCATTCTGAAATATACTGAACACAGGGTTATTGATTAACTTATCTGGTACGTTCTGACCTGTTTGTCATGACATGCTCACAGGGTTGTAGAGGTGCTGTTTGTTCACTTCACCAGTGTTGGTGATGGATTTCTATTTAACTGGAAATTTGCATAATTTGCATGTTGCACTTTACTTCTCACCAGTCTCCACTTAAATATTGTTTTAAAAGAGATGATCTTTGTTTTCTAAACACAGATTTTAAAAAAATCTATAAATGAATACAGATAGGTATCTTATCGAAACAACCCAACATCAATTATTGAATTAAAAATGAAAAACAATTTAAAAACATGATGAAAGGTCAAAGTGGGGATAACTGACATGAACCTCTGAGAAGTTGCTGCCATGTCAGCACTAGCTATAAATTTGCTTTCATAAATTGGAGTCTGTTCACACTTAACAGTGTTATCAATCAACTCAAATAGGTTTGGCATCACATAAATTGATGTGCTGGTAATTCTATACTAATAAACTGAGCCAATACATATGTCTGTTAGAGCTGCAGTGATTGACTGATTAATCAATTAGTAATCAATTATCAAATTAATTGCCAACTATTTTGAAAATCAGTTAAATTGTTTTTAAGTAGAAGAAGTCAAAATTTTCTGATTTCAGCATCTTCATTTTGGGTTGTGGGTGAAAAAAGTCATTTGAGGACGTCATCTTAGGATTTTGGAAACACTAATCAATGTTTTTGTTTGTTTGTTTGTTTTTTAACATTTTCTGACATTTTATGGACCAAACAACTAATCAATTAATAAAAAAAAAAAAAAAAAGAGTCAGATGAATTGAATATGAAAGTAATTGTTAGTTGCAGCACTAATATCTGTGAATAAGTGAAAAACTGTAGATCAGAAATACCCATGTGCTTGAGGTATTTTTGAAACAATCGCCATGACAGACTTTGTCCACCAGAGTGCGCTAACAAGTTAAATTTTTAACTGTAAAATGTCATATACAGTACATATCTTAGTCACAATGATTCATGAAATTTAAAAATTTGATTGATGTGTGTAAAATGTTTGTTCATGATAAATTAAAAAATAAATCTTTCTTAAAAAATCAAATATTGATGTCAGTACCGGCATAAAAAATCCAGTATTGGCCCTCGTCTCTTACGGCACCAAAATTCAGCAGCATGTTTGGATCCATTGACTATAAACTATGAGTGACCACAAAGAGGAAAAACAACATCAGTGATGTTGGTCTGAAGTTTAAAGCGCTACCAACCTCTTTCCCTCCAGGTCAGAGAACCAGTTGAGGTTATCTGCGATGATGTGGTGATTCTTACATCCTGGACACGTTACTATGACAACACCTTTGTGATAAGCCTGCTTGGAGATCTTCTGCATGGACCTGGTGGAGCAAACCTGCACAGATGATACAGCCTACAAGTCAGATATACGACTTTAAAACTCAGACACAGGTCACAACACCGAAAATAGACCATTATCTTGTTTCGCAATCCAGAATTAAGTAATTTTGACATCTGACTGAATAAAGCAAAACTGTCCCAACACTGGTATCACTGGTACCTTGCATGTGTAAACGAGCTGATAGTGTTTTGACTCGATCTTTCCAACAGCGTCACTTCTGACACTCGGTGAGGTTGAAAATCCTCTGTAAATGTCGAGACGAGCTTCACATCTGTCAGCAGGTGACAAAATATGAAAACTCCGGGAGTCCTGCGAGGAGAGAAGCCCCCCTGTCCTGGCTGTGGTGGTCGGTGGTCCTGGAGGACGACAGGTAAAACCACTGACACAAAGTCTGGACGGTGCTGAACGGCTGTGATAAAAACATCGAAACGACCGACTGACGGTCAACATCGTCCTCATAGAAACAGATGGACGTAAAATAGCAAAACATTTATGTGAAACCAACATGACAAGTGACATTTAAAGTTAAGTATTAAAGAATATAAGCGTTACGAGATATTTCATCACATGGATGTATTAGGAGCGTGTCGCGGACTGATGACATCACGTCTATCGGTATTTTCAAAATAAACGTTTTCATTCGACCGTGAAACAAAAAAGCCAACTAGCTTGTAATGTTACATTTTTATTTTACTTTTTATTTACGTATGCACGTTAACTTTGTGTTTTCGTGTTTCTTTTCTTTTAAGTGTATTTTTTTTCTTAGCTTATGTGCTTAAATGTGCACAAGTGTAGCACATTTACACTCCATTGTAATAAATAATGGGTTCAGAAAGTCATTATCACAGTTGTTCAGATTCAAAGTAATTGGCCTTGACTGGACATTTCACCAGGTGTAAGGTTTGTAAGGCATCAAAGCCAAATAAGACAAGATAAGATGAACTTAATTGATCCCACATGGGGAAATTCACTTGCTACAGCAGCTGAATGGTAGAAAGTACAGGTAGAAAAGGAGTCAGTAATAAATACAGTACAAATAGAATAAAAGAAGAATATAAATCTAAAAATATGGCAGTGAAATGGCTAGGAAAGTTAATTTATGCACAAATTAACTCTTCCAAAGATTTATTGTTAAGGCCCATTGTAAATTGGGTTGCAATGGTTTGTCATTTTTAAAAAATGGGTCACCAGGGAAACACTGGTCTATGGTCCTAAGTGTTAGATGACTGAGTACAGCAGATGTCATACTGGTGGTTAATTTCAGGTCAAATGCACAGTTTATAGACTCATTTTGGAGGCGATGCTTCAGCTTCAAGTTACCAATACAAATCATTTTTAGGCATACATTCTATAGTGAAGAGCCAGCATACTGTATGTTAAGTACGCATGTTACAGTCTTGATCATCCTTGGTGATCACTGTAGTTTTCTGACTGTCTCTGGTCAGTGTATGTGGAAGAAATCTGGCATAATATTTTCAGCAATAAAGATGATGCAATTTTATATTCAAATACATAATGAAATTCAATATTTTAATTCAATTAAAGCATACTGTGGAGAAGGCAAGATATTTCTTTGAACATGACCACCAGAGGGTGACATAAAGACTCGGATATTACCTCTGGGCCTGTGTGGTCCAAATGAGGGTCAGTATCCAGCAGTATTTATTATTTTATTGAGTCATGTACAGAGTGTTATCATCACTTTATCCATTGTCATTGTTTTAGAGGAAAAATGAGACATAGGCGCAGATTTATAACAAAACCACTGTTGCCAGTGTCCCAGCTGGCTAAGACCAAAACTGCTGCAGGAGTGTACTTCTGAGCTGAATGTCAATCAGCAGCACAAACTTATTGAACTGGTGGTGAGTGAAGGGTGTGTTTAGCAATGTGGCTCAGACAGGTGTTAGGAGTTTGTTTAGGAGGAACTGTAGTTTATCTGAAACTGGGAGGTTTCCTGGTGTTTACACACCTCGCCTCTGTGGTGAACCCACAGACAGGTTTTGTGAGCTTTATTCCTCAGTTACTGATTGAAAACAAACCAGAATAAAAGGTGATACTCGCTAGTCTATTGGATATTCTGCACAATTAATTTTTACAGGAAGCATTCGTTCCTTATTTATAGGACCTTATTTTAAGCAAACATGTATTATTCAATATGAACAGTGCTCTCTGAATGTTTTATTGTAGGGGGATGTGTATATAATACTTGAAATAAAATACTTTAGGACATGAGAGTGAGAATTTTTAAAAATGTTATGTGTATATTTGAGAAGTTAGGCTATTTCTCACCATCACAGTCTGCTCAATTATTAACTCTATAATATTTATTTCAGATTATGATCTAGAGCTGTGATCAGACACTTTGAGTTGGTTTAATACACAGCAAAATCACTTATGTTAAAAGAAGCTTTTTCTTTCTTACATTTTGATTTAGAATACTTATAAATCTTGCACTTCATGCATTGGCAGTACTGAATAGTGGTCATGCCAATAGGCCCTATAGCTAATTTAATTAAATTAACAGTAAAAGATTTATATATGTAAACTAATTAAAAGGCTGCACTATGAAGTAATAACATGCAACTCAAACACTCAAAATGTCTTGAAAATATACTTTTTATGAACCTTAATTGTACAGCAGTTTATGGAATTGCAATATAACAATTTATAATGTGTAAAACCATATACATTGCATGAAATTGAGAGGCAACATTAAACTCAAAAACAAAACAAGATGTCCCATATCACCAAAAATGGAAGAGAAGAAAAAAAACCCCACTAAAAACAAATGAAAGCCCCCCTTAATTGGTTATTAATTACACTAACAAGCTGTGCAATCCATTTGTCAGTTTACATATTTGTTAATGTTTGTTTAGGGTTGTTTCCCAAGGTATGACCATGTGCTTGCTTCATTACCTTGTTACACATGTGCTTATACTAATGTCCAATCAGATTGACTGTTGAGTACTGGAGTTCATTTGCAGGGTTTGAGGTTTTTCTTTATCACTAATAATTCTTACTTGCTGAGCTGTAAATGAGCTAATTACAATACTTTTATATATGTTACTTGTATTCTGTTATTTTCAGACCACACACACCTAGGGCTGGGCAAAATATTGATATTATATCGATATTGTGATATGAGACCAGATATCGTCCTAGATTTGGATGGTCTGTGGTGATACGACCTAAGAGTTGTCATTCCCTGGTTTTAAAAGCTGCTTTACTTTACATTAAAGTGATGCAATTTTCTGATTTTACCAGCCTGATGTAGCTGTTCTCTTATTTGCCTTTACCCATTTATTATATCCACATTACTGATGGTGATGTGAGGCCTTCTTTCAAGTATTCAATTTAAATTTTTTAAAACTTTATTTATTTATTTTGAAAAGTCTCATGATGTTAATATTTTGTGAAAGAACAAATAGTCATTTCTTTTACATTGTTGCGATATCAATAAATATCGACTTTGAGTTGTTATTTAATAGGAACAGTGCTCTCTGAATGTTTTATTGTAGGGCGATATCCCCCATTGTGATATTTTGACTGAAATCCTTTCCCTCTCCATAATATCGCCAACCCAGACAAGTCTATTGCTAAGTTGACATATATGAATATATTGTTTATTATAATATACATAATTTATGTTATTATACAAAATGCTTTCCACCATATTAATGCTGGTTTTAAATTACAACATAACAGGTGAGTGAAATTTTTCTAAACTTTTTATTTTATTTTATTTTATTTTATTTTATTTTATTTCATTTCATTTCATTTCATTTTATTTTATTTTATTTCATTTTATTTGTGTATGACAGTTTATCATACTGCTGTGCTTTTATTTTGACAGCGGCTGTGTGTTGGTACTTCCGCCACTCTCGCTCGTCCAGCAGCAGTACTGTAGTCTTCGGTGGGTAGAGCGGACCGACGATCCCGCTCGTCTCCTCATGCCTTCGAGTGGTTTTCTCCTCCGTCACTGCCGTACGGGGCTCCGGCCCGGTGTCCGACCAGCCACAGCTGCTGAGAAACGTTTGAGAAATGTGTCACCCGTGTACGGAGGTGGCGACAGACACCAGCTTTAACAAAACAGGTGGGTCTTTTCTTTATTTTCTAATAACTAACGTCAGCTAGCCGTGTGGTTCAGAGTGATTTCACTGCCGCAGTTTGCTAACCGGGCATCGGTATGAGACATCGTTTCCCGTCGCCACTCGGCTGACTGTTGAGGAAAAGCCCACCTAATGAAAGGTCGCTCACTGGGTTAGATTACCTGGTATTTTTTATCAGATTTATTTACTGTCAGACTCTTAATCCAGGATTAATAGCTAATGAATTATTCTCGATTATATCATATCACCAACGTTTCGTCCACAGTTGAAGGCCAGCAGGTAACGTTATTCTGCTGTAATGACACAAACAATATTTTCGACAAAACACTGGGATAGTAAACAAAGGATTTGAATTGTGATTGTAAATTATAATTTAAATGTCTCAAACTGTAGGCCCCGAGAAACAATAATGCACCGCTGTTTCATATGTAGTATCTCCATTGTGAATTACAGTGGTTTTGTGGTGTATTGTTGAGAGCACAGTGAATTAATGTTGCCTCACGGTGTTTTCATTATTACACAAATGCTGCAGTAATACTGTAAGACAGGGGATCTCAAAGACTGAGACTGCGGGCCTCCCCTCAAACAAAGCTTGTTAAATCTGTGGGATTATGATTATGTCAATTGATCCCGTAAACACTCAACAATTGAGCCAAGATAGCCTAATATTGCCATTTGACCCAACCTCCGACCACGCCAAATACATATAAAAGGTTTATTCAAAGGCATTTCTAATTTTCTGACTCTGAGAAAGTTGGGAAAACAGTAATTTCCCTAAAACCACTGTATGTCTGAACTGTCCGTTTAACCAAATCACACATATTGAGGCTATTCTCTCTTATCTCCTTTTGATAACTAGTGTCATATTTTTTAACTTTCATTCACTGAGCCACCCTGGGGAGCCACACCTCCCACTTTGAAAACATCTGCTGTAGGATGTAGTGTCACTGTAGCATGCACGTGAGAGTGGTAGATACGATATTTGTTATGTTTGTGAGATCTTATAGCAGGAAAATTCAACTTGCTTGTGCAAAATGAGCAGAGGCTGGGCAATGACTAACTTATTTGATTACTTATCTGATTAATTTAGCTGGAACTAGAGTAGAAGTTATCATTATTACCATTACAATGTGCCTAAAATGTTCAAAAAGTACAGAGGCACAGACTGAAATCCTTTCACCAACTGTTATATTGAAAACCTCTCAAATATTTGTAATGGCATCATGTCTGTGCAAAACAAACCCATGTTGCATCCTGTGTCTGAGTCTGGGAGACTGTTGCTAACAACTGTAGTTTTTCAAAGCGTGGTAATCAAACATGGTTATCATGATGACTAATAATAAAACTAAATATCAGGATTTTTTTTCTGGGTTTATTCTGAAACCAAGTATTTTTTCAGCCCAAGCTAGAACCTCTTCCATCATGCAATCACTCAAATATTGGAATGATTCATAAACTTAAACCATAAACATAAACTGCTCCTACCAGGGACAGAATTAATAGCTTATTTAAGCTCTTTTAGTATGTATGTGGTCTAATATACGACTTCCCAAGCAGCAGCCAAGGGACTGCCAAAAATCATGGAATTTTATATTTATTTATGGCTTTAAAAAATGCTTTCAGTGGGCAACAGTGTAATTAAGAAGCTGTTTTTCTTTAGTAAATCAGATGCAAGGAGCTGTATGAGGGCGGGTTTTAAATCATGATGTTACGATGGTTTGAAGATTCAATGGCCGATGACTGTCATGCATGTTGATGGACAATGGCATCATCCACCAGCCTTAGAGGATATTATTAATCATTTACTAATTTGTATGAATAAACTAAATTAATTCCCGGCTTGAATCAATTTATTTTCATTGTGAATTAGAACATGGTTGGTGGTTCACCCAACAAGCTTTTGCAGGCCAGATTTGGCCCTCAGACCTTAAGTTGAATATCACTGCTGTAGATCCTGAAAAACAACAAAGCGCTGTTGTTTTGTACTATTGTGTTTTTGTGGTGTATTGTTAGGTTCATAGTGAATTAATCTTGCATCACTTGCATCAATATTGCAGCAATACTATGTGTGTAAGAGCTTATATGATAGGTGTGGTGTGGTGGTATTGTGTTATATCTTTTATTGTTGTCCTTTCTGATAAGGGGCAAATCTGGCCGAGCTAAATAAGGAGTCATGTTAGTCAAATTATAGTATAAACATTTACTTTAATGAAGTGGGTTTAAATGACCCTTGTCTTAGATGTATGTTGTGGGCGTGTGTGTGTGTGTGTGTGTGACTATGACATCAGCAGTGCCATCATGAAAAGAAAAGTAGCTTTCTTTGAGCAAGAACCAGTTAAACCTGGTTGGGACTGAAAACGCTGCCCTGGCTGCTGCATGTCTTGATGTCGCACGTTGTCCATTGCCAGGGCTGGGCAGATGGGGTGAGAACAGAAGCTGTGATTACTCCGTTTCCTACCAAATTTTGTTTCTGAGGAACAGAAAAATGTCATGTTTTGGAAGAATCTGTGGTATGTCTGTGATTCCCATATCTGCTGCTGAGAATATGATCCTGAACCGTTTCTACCTACAGTACATAATTAACATCTACACCTCCCCTAAATACGCTCACAGAATGGGCTTTAGCTAAATCCAGCAACAGGCAGGTGAATAAAAATCAGAGCGATATATTTACCTTGCTAATACATTTATTTGTGGAAACTTTATTTATGTCAAAGGGATAAAAATCTTTGTTTTGAGTCCTTGTTGAATTTTGAAAACCATAAGAGACCTTCTTGTTGCAGCAGGTCAATTTGCTGAATCGGTAACGTGGTCGATACTGATGTTATTAAGCAAATGAGGTGCTGGATGGCATAATCTATCCACATTAAGTATAGTTTTTTTTGTCAATGTCATCATAAAATTCAGTCCACAGCATCTCATAGACTCAGTTTTTAGCACCACAAACAACCTATGGCTCATTTTACCTTATGTAAAAAGGATTTCAATGAGTTTTGTGAAGTGTGGTGATTGAACCCTAACTGATATCTGCAGATACCCTGAGTAAGAATTTGGGTGCATTCCTTTTGTTAAAGTTGTTCACTATGGCTGCAATTGAAGATTATTTTCAGTCCATTAATTTTACGGATTATCTTCTCGATAATCACTTAAAAAATGTCAGAAAATAGTGAAAATGCCAATTGCAATATCTTACAACCCAACCTCAAAACACTTTTTTGTCCAGCTAACAGTCAAAACCCAAAGATATTCAATGTACAATGATATACAGCAGAGTAAATGGTAAGTTGTCACATTAGAGAAGCTGGAATTAGGAAATGATTGTCAATCAAGTGGCAACATTTTGTATTAATTGACTGTCCGTCATTGTGAAATGGTCTGAGACAGTCGGGATCTTGTCTTAAACTAGACTGACACTTGAATTTTCCCTTATATCTAGTCCAGTATGTGTTAAGCAACAACACTGTGTTCTGGATATAATGGTTTCAACAACTAAAAACTGGTGCCGTCCCCTGTCCCCTGTTGATTACCCATCCATGCTGTTATCACAGGGTGTGCATTATCAGGACAGAAAACAAGTCAGGAAATGTGTTTTGCTGGAACTCGGAAGTTCCTGTGGGTGTGTTCCAGCCCTTAGATGGAAGTTCCTTCAGGAAGAATATTGAGAGATATGCCAAACACCAAAAGCACATATTCTAATGGAATGTAATAAAAGTTCAAGTCAACTATTAGTAATAGTAATGCTGGCATTCATTTGTCTTTCCATCCATCTATTTCCTAAACCACTTATAGTCTTTAGTAAGGGTGTTGGAGCCTGAAGCCTGTCTCAGCCTGGATTTGGTGAGAGGCGATATACACCCTGGACAGGTTGCTGGTCTAACACAAGCCTAACATACAGACAAACTAAGGTTATGCTTAAAAATAAGTTTGTATGGCGTGTTGTCTGACCTTGTCTGAAATTAAAAGTGTTTATAGTTCCAAAGAGTCACACTGGAGTCAAAAGTCAAATGCTGTGAGGAAGATGCAATATCATTTAAATGTGGGGGTAATGGAACAGGTGTTGTGATGGAACAGCGTCTCCCGAGAGGCATTCGTGGTCTTGCACTTTTGTTCACATGAAAAGTGACAGAAATAGTTGTGTCAAGAAAAAGAGCCAGAGAGAGGAGTTCAGATCCTGACTCATCACATCTACACATCTAGCCAGGGCGTGAAGTGGTGTGAGCGTCGGATTTTCAGTTTCAGAAAGTTACAGAAATAGTCGGACGCAGCGCCCTCAATTTTGACATCGGAAAGGTGTGGCTGGAGAGGGTCTCCGAAGTTATTCATCCATTTGACAAGCAGTTGTGATGAAGCATGCCACCAGGGTCAAAAATGGCAGGTGAATGTTGAATGTTTAGTGGTGAGTGAAGTAAATCTACCAGCTACATGCATATTTTACCAGCATTTGGCTGCTGGCTGGTCCCTGCATACCAGCATGCTAGGCTAGCAGCTCTGTGAGGCTGTACTGAGGCACAGTGGTGCTTTGAGCTAAATGCTAACATCAGCAGGCTAACATTGCTCAAAATGACAATCCTAACATGCTGATGTTTGCGGGTGTAATGCTTACTACACTAGTGCATTACAGTTTTCCATACTGGTTTGGCTATGATTGGTTTGACTTGGCACGTGAGGGAGGGAGGGTAGCAGGGATTTGCATCTCCATTACAACAGGGCTACAGGCTTGAACGTGTGTCTTTTAACTGATGACATGCTTCTCTTCAGTCAAATGGCTGTAAAACAGTGAATAAACATGTTTCATTTCCTATAAATTCTACACAAAAGTCTCTTGTTATTTTGTTTTTTAAAAGCTTTTATAATGAAGCAGCAAAATCAGGAGACGTTGGGTAACTGAACAGGACATGAAACAATAAAATAAGGCAGATATCTGAA
>JAJHUR010076798.1:0-14582 GCA_027495735.1 Lutjanus campechanus | reverse complement strand
GTCTCCATCCTCCTCAAGTGCTTTGACTCCCCGTGGACAACAAGGGCTTTGTCTGAGACCGTGGTGGAGGAGAGCGACCCCAAGCCCGTGGGAAAAATGAACGGCTCGATGGACAAGAAGGCCTCCTGCGTGAGCGAGGACGTGGAGGCGAGCGTGCCCATGCTCCAACGAACAAAGTCCAGGATTGAACAAGGGATTGTAGATCGCTCTGAGACTGGCGTTTTAGATAAAAAGGAAGGTGAGCAGGCAAAGGCACTTTTTGAGAAGGTGAAGAAGTTCAGGATCCATGTAGAGGAGGGCGACATTGTGTACCGTCTTTACATACGCCAGACCATCATCAAAGTAATCAAGTTTATTCTGATAATTAGCTACACAGCCTATTACGTACACTACATCAGGTTCAGCGTTGTGTGCTCTGTGAACATTCAGAAACTAACAGGGTACAGCACGTTCTATTGCGCTCATCCATTGGCAACTCTTTTTAAGATCTTGGCGTGTTTCTACATCAGCTTGGTGGTGGTTTACGGTCTTATCTGCATGTACACTCTGTGTTGGATGCTCAGCCGCTCCCTCAAACGATACTCCTTTGAATCAATCCGCGAGGAAAGCAGCTACAGCGACATCCCCGACTTGAAGAATGACTTTGCCTTCATGCTGCACATGATAGATCAGTATGACCCGCTCTACTCCAAACGCTTCGCTGTGTTTCTGTCAGAGGTGAGCGAGAACAAGCTGAGGCAGCTGAACCTGAACAACGAGTGGACGCTGGAGAAGCTGCGGCAGCGCATCACCAAAAACTCCCAGGAGAAGCTGGAGCTGCATCTGTTCATGCTCAGTGGGATTCCTGACACAGTGTTTGATCTGATTGAGTTGGAGGTGCTAAAGCTGGAGCTCATCCCCGATGTAACCATCCCACCGATCATCGCCCAGCTCTCCAACCTGAGGGAGATGTGGCTCTATCACACACCAGCGAAAATCGAGGCTCCAGCTCTTGCTTTCCTGAGAGAGAACCTGAAGTCTCTTCATATCAAGTTCACAGACATCAAGGAGATCCCGCTGTGGATCTACAGCCTGAAGAACCTCAGCGAGCTGCACCTCACCGGGAATCTGAGTGCTGAGAACAATCGATACATCGTCATCGACGGGCTCCGGGAGCTCAAAAGGCTCAAAGTGCTCCGTCTTAAAAGCAACCTGACGAAGCTGCCGCAGGTTGTGACAGACGTGGGAGTGCACCTCCAGAAGCTCTCCATCAATAACGAGGGCACCAAGCTGATGGTGCTCAACAGCCTGAAGAAAATGGTCAACCTGACGGAGCTCGAGCTTGTCCGCTGCGATCTTGAACGCATCCCACACTCCATCTTCAGTTTGCACAACCTGCAGGAGATCGACCTGAAGGACAACAATCTGAAGACGATAGAGGAGATCATCAGCTTCCAGCACCTGCACCGGCTCGTGTGCCTGAAGCTGTGGTACAACCAGATCGCCTACATCCCCATTCAGATCGGAACGCTCACCAACCTGGAGAGGCTGTACCTGAACAGGAACAAGATCGAGAAAATCCCCAGCCAGCTCTTCTTCTGTCGCAAGCTGCGCTTCTTAGACCTGAGTCACAACAATCTGACCAGCATCCACGCTGATGTCGGCTTCCTCCAGAACCTGCAGTACTTCGCTGTGACAGCGAACAGGGTAAGAAGCAAAAATTCTCTTGAATTTGTCTGGCAGTGTTATTTTTTAAATTAGTATTTTTTTTGGCCTGTACCGTACTCTTATCTGTACTGTATTATCATTAGCATATCAGGACAGCGGTGGCTTCTTTTAGGTTGTGTTTCAAGTTTAGTGAAATGCACCAGCTCGGGTTAGCTTACTTGCCACCAAATGTGAAATTTATACATATCTCTGGTCTTCTCTTTCTCCCAAACGTTGATGTTTCTATGCAGTTCATGCAGCAAGTGCATGCTGGCTGACTTCCTGAGTAGATCAGTACTATCGAGTTGTGTGCATCTGACTTACCTACCACAAAAGGAGATTGGATCTCTTCCCAACGCCCAAGACTTTTTTGTCGAATTTTTTATTCACTGACAAAAGTTGTCACTAGATTAGAAGGGACTGGAACACACTGATTCATTTACAACCTTAAACTCTGCAGACAGACTACATTGTCAGTTTAGTCTGTTCGCATTGACGCGTTTGGGTTGAAACAATTGTCTCTATGCACAATTAAGAGTGCTCCAGTTCCAGCTGAGAAGCACCTGATTCAGCTGCATTGTTCTGGAAGATGTGTGGAGAACCCTGTTTCTGTCAACAGATACAGTCTCATTTTCATCAGTGAGAAAATGTTTTTGACAAAAACTATGCCGATAATGTTGTCCAGTCCATGTTTTCATTTTAGCGAGAGCTTGTCTCATGTTCTTAGAAAGCTAATCTGTCTCCACCCTACTGTCATTCTGAATAAGATTAGCTCAAAGGCCAGATAAAGTATTTACAAAGGTCAGCGTTTATACATGCTGAGATGTCCACAGACAGGTCGGGAATTATGGCTTTAAAGATAACTACATGACTGAGGCTTTGGCAGTTTGGCGCCTTCTCCTTTTCTAGTTTTAAAAATGCCCTCAGAAGTTCAGATTTTATGTCCATGTAGATCTTTTTGTGTTTAAAATGGTTGAAAACACTGATATAATCTTGGTCTTTTGTCACTTTCCAGTGGTTAAATAAAAGAATACATGATTCAGTGGCACACAACAGTCAGTTTATAACTGCCATCACACATGTTAGATAAAAGTGCTGCTGGCTAGAATGAAGCACAGATTTTTATTGCCAAGTCCATTTTCTTCTCTTCTATCAGGCCAGTAAATGGAAACAATGAGGGATTTCAAAGCTTAGTCTGATTCATAATTACACAATTTTTCTCTTAGACCATGTTATGAGCCTTTGAATATAATGTACTGCTTTCCCTTTTCCCTCTCCTTTGTCTAATCCCAGCCTCCCCCCTCTAGAGGAGAAAATGGCTGATGAAAATGTTCCCATCTCCTGCAGACTTCCTGAGAAGTAAACTATTACTTTTAAAGCCCTCAAATTCTCACAAGTGGGCTTTAGTTAGGATGTTGTTTATTTCAGTTGCAAAGATAATTACCTTACATACTTTGAGGGCTGTGCCAAATCCTGCCATTACAGTCACGGCTCGGTTAGTCAATTTGGCTTTGGGTGAAGTAGATCATTTCAGTCTTAACAAAATGCTGTTTATTTGATGTAGGCCTAGGAATTTCATTCTGCTCACGGTGAGAAATTCTTCTCCTGAAAACAGTTGTTCACTCAGAAGCGTACTGGGTCATGTGTTTTCAGTAAAGGCTACTATTACTGCTGTTTTACTGTGTTTGCTCGTACACTGAAATAGGTTCCAGCAGGTTTGTGTGCAGCCAAAAATAGATCCATTAAACGGGACCCTTCTAGTGTCTCTTCTGGTGTTTTTAAGGCCTCTCATGCTTAAATCCTCTTAGCAGCACATTATCAATTCAAATGAGTTATGTAATTGTGTCCATGAAGGTGTTTTAATAGGATGTGATTTCTGTGGAAATCGATGAATAACAATATTGAAATGTTGTTTGTTTTTTTCCTGCCAAATAGGAAGCATTACAGATTCATGGAATATAAGAGCACACAATATAGTATATAAAAGTACATGACTGGTTGTTGATTTAAAATGATTTGTTGACGCCATTTTCTTCTACTTTTTCTTTTCCAGTTTCTTAAATCTCTAATGATACTCTATATATAAATTTGTGCCCTTTAATCTTATTTTAATTAGTTTCCTGTGTGGAGGTCTGAGCTGTATTATGTTTTTTAATTGGGTACTGTCTGAAATAAAAAGGAACTAGGGATAGTTCAGATTGTTTGAAGTGGGTTTGTATGATGTACTTATTGATAGTCAGTACATCACTTACAGTAGATGCAGCAAAACATATTTTAGCTACCTAAAAAAAAGGCTCAGCTAAAAAGATCAGTATCAGTTTTGCTATATTTAGAATATTTTTGCTGTATTACTTTGCCTTCAAGCAGTCTTTTCTGATGGGAAACTGAACTTATATCTCTCTCTCTTTAAGCAACCAGACTTGGACAAATTAACTTTGTGGAACATAGCTGTTGCCGTTCTACCACTGCCTTGATCTTTTAGTTTGTTTGTGTTATTTTATGACTTGGGTGTTTTAAAGGGTTAGTTTGGATGCACCAAAGTTGCAAGCAGTACGTCAAACAAACTGACCAATCTAGGCAGTCGCTGTAAACCAGCAACTCTTGTGTTCTGTATTTGGTTTTTATAACGGCAGTTTCCCATCAGAAAGGGCTTTATGATGGCAAAGTAAAGTGGTGAAAATAGTGGTAAATATAGTATTATGCTTAAACTGATATTGACTTTTTTAGGTGGCAAAAATACATTTTGCTGCTGACCCTTTCCTCTCTGCTTCTCCAAACTGGGGGCGTGCAAACCGCCATCTACTGTAGATAATACACTGATTGGGGGTAAGTATCTCGTACAACCCCACTTCAAACAACCCAAACTATCCCTTTAATGCCCTTTGCTCAGATCCCAGATCCCTGCCTCATCCAGTCGAGGCATATGGATTAAAAATTGAACAACTCAACCGCTCTGATCACTGTTAACTCACACCCCTCATTATTCTTCCTCTTATCCTCTCCACTTCAGATCGAGACTTTGCCCCCAGAGCTGTTCAAGTGCAAGAAGCTGCGTACTCTGAATCTGGGAAACAACTGCCTGCAGACGCTGCCGTCACGCTTCGGAGAACTCACCGGCTTGACCCAGCTGGAGCTGAGAGGGAACCGTCTCGAGTGTCTCCCAGTGGAGCTCAGCGAGTGTCGGCTGCTGAAGAGGAGCGGCCTGGTGGTGGAGGAGGACCTGTTCAACACGCTGCCGTCAGAAGTCAAGGAGCAGCTGTGGAGGGCCGATAAGGAGCAAGCCTGAGAGCATAGAGGAGAGAAATTTGATTGGAGATATAAATGAGCAGAGATTTTGTTTATAAAGGCAGGCAAACGTTAAGAAGTTTGCAGCAGTGTCGGCCATGCAAGCTCATAAAAGTGATGTCTTGTTTGGTTGGTGCTTCCCTGGCAGGACCTGTAAATGCACAAATGTGGTGCAAATTTCAAAACCACCAAGTTTCATGGTGGCCAAGGAAAAATCTCATAACCAAGCGTGTGGTGAAAGGTGCTGCAGTAATGTGGCTTTTTCTATAATATCATCCTGAGTATAAAAGCTGCAAGGATGCAAGCAGGTAATGTTGAATATGCATGCCACAGTAGGACCTTGCTAAAGCAAACCTGTTTATTAGAAAGAGCCAAAAAAAACAGGAAAAACTTTGCACGATTCACAGCCTTGCCAGTGAGCTAAATGTGCTCACTATCATGTGACACATGCACAAATTGAACATGCTCAAAGCAGTGTTTGCCTGACCGTCCTCTGGCCTTGAGACTCAAAATTTTACGCTTCAAATTTTTACATTTGCGGTGCAGTGTGGCTCAGAATACTGGCGGATGTTAGTAAATAAATTATAGTGCGACTGACAGCCAATTTGTTGAGGCATGAAGGTTTGGTCCTGTTGTTTTTCTCTGGGCTCTCATGCTCAGAGGCATATTTTTATGTGAACAAAAAGACTCCATGATGAAGATCAACAGATCAGCCCCCAGCTGATCTCACAGTTTAGGCCTTAACTCAGACAACTGATGAAACAGCATCAAAGGAACACTGTCAAATATTCAGCTGAAACAAATGGGAACAAACTCTACAGTACAATGTCTAAATACCCTGCGGTTGTTAATTTATAACGTTGGCCTGTGTGGCAGCAGGCTGTATGGGAGCTGTGGTGGAGAAATGCACCGTCCTTCTTGCACTCTTTATTTTGCTTCATTAAACATCATGTCTTATTTAGCCTCTATTAAAGGGGCTTTGCCTTGTTTTGCATGACTAAACATGACACTCATTAGTGGTGAGTTATGTTAAAGGGACAGTTCAGGTTTATTTGAAGTGGGTATGTGGTACTTATACATAGTCAGTGTATTACCTACATTAGATGCCAGTCGACATGCCTCCAGTAGTACTGGTGTAGGAAACTAAGCAATGTACTGCTTTGGACAAAGGCGTCACCAAAACGTATTTCAGCCACCTAAATAAGGCCCGCCTAAAAAAATCGATATCTGGTAAAGTGTATCCTCTGTTTAGAATTTTTTCACTGCTTTACCTGTACATTAAAAATTGTTTTCTGGTAGGAAACTGTTATGCAAGCCATTACATCACTCTCCGCTACCAAACTCCATTGACAAAAACAGTAATTTTACCTTGTGGAACACAGGAGTTGCTGGTCTGCTGCTGCCTCGATCTGTTAGTTTGTTTGTGTTATAGCTGTGTTGCTTTGGTGTTTTAATGGGTTAGTTCAGATACACTGAAGTTACACAATTCCAATTGCAAACGAAGCGATTGAGGCAGCTGTAGACCTGCAACTCCTGTGTTCTGTGAGGTAAAATTACTGATTTTGTCTATGGAGTTTGGTTGGTTTATATAATTATATAGGTTCTATAATAGCTACTTCCTGTCAGAAAGGTTGTCTGACAGCAAGGTAAAGTGGTGAAAATATTCTAAATGTAGCATACACTTAAACTTTTAGGTGGCTAAAATATGCTGTGCTGTAAACCCCGTCCACAGCTCGTTGCTTAGCTTCCGTGCTGGTGCTCATCTCTGCTTCTCCAAACGGGGGAGTGCATCCCACCATCTATTGTAGGTAACACACTGACTAAAGTACCTCTTTTCAAATAATCAGAACTAACCCTTTTAAGGTATGTGAGATTGACTGTTATTTGGCCTGTTGAAACAAGGTGAAGAATTTATTATGACTTCAGGATACAGAATTTGGTTCTTTCAAAATGTTACCACACATTGGTATCATGTTTGCCTGTGAGACAGGCTGTATTGTGATTCAAAAGTGAGCGAGTGAATGCCACCCAACCTTTACAGCTACTGATTTGTTGTTATGTTTTATTATTTATTTTAAGCTTATCGTGGAACATATACCTACAGTCAAAGATCTTAAGTGACCTTTATTCAACTGAAGGATTAAATATGTTGCGTGACTGACTAGATCATGATTACACAAGGTGTCTCTGTGTGTTTGCCGTCCCTGTATTAAAGTTACAGGGTTGCAAACATTCATAACACTCACTGTAAGTTGATTTATTTGTCTTTATTATATTGAAACATTATCAAGCTTGCACAATGCTAATCATACAAGACGTCCAATAAAAAAGTAAGAATCAAGGAACTTTTTTATGCTCAATATGATTTTGAAATGAGACCTTAGATGATTATTACCTCCAAGTGCTGTCAGGTACTGCCAGAAAAAAGAAAAGTGTTTGTGTTAGTGACTCAAGTGCCCAGCTGTTTGTACGCTAGCCCCTCTATTTATCATGCTCAGTTTACTCCAGGGAGAACTGGACATTTGTCAGCGCTTTGTTTATCCAAGATGAAGACAAACAGGAAATTACAAAGTGAAGGAAACTGGTTCTGACCGACCTACATGAGGGAAACATTTATTCGCAGAGAGAGTATGCAGAATATGTGATTTCCACATCCATGGTCCAAATTAGTGCAACATGCTTTCTTTTGTCTGCTTGAAACACTTTTCTTGTTAAGACTTTGGATTTAATAGCATCATTTGGAGTAACCCTGCTATGTTTACTCCAGCCAGGCATCTCGTTGCTAATATGGCCTTATCTTTTACAAGCTGTATGCCCGGTTAATGATCACAAACATCACGTTCATGACTTTGTGTTTTTTCATGCATTGTAAAATGTATAGTTGAAATGTTCAAAGTCTTGCATATCATTCATATGGTATGTGGTCTTATTGTTACCAGCTGTTTCTTTTTGATTTCAGCTTTTTAAGAGATTTAAGGGAAGTTTCACTGTAATAATAACAATTGCACCTTTGTTCACAGTAAAATTTGGTTCACTGTGGCCTTGGCTAAAGCCAAATGTCGTTCTAGGGGTCATTAGTAAAGTGCTCCCTGTGTAGTCCCGTCCTGAAAGATGAGCCTCAGTCTTGAATGTGTTGACTAGCAATCAGTTTTAAAGTTGGAAGCAAAGGTCAAATAGGAAGAAAAAAGGAAGAGATGACACCAGAGAAAGGCAGTTATTCAAAATAAGTCTCAGCTTTTCCGGTATGTATAGCCTTTTTAAACATAAAGATGGTTTAATGTTTGCTCTAGTTTAAAGGGATAGTTTGGATTCTTTGAAGTGAAGTTGTATGAGATATGTCCGTCCATAGTCGATGTGTTTCTATGTTGGTCTGCATGCCCTCAGATTGGAGAAGGAGCAGGATTTCTGGTGTAGGAAGCTAAGCAATGAGCTGCTGTCGACAGGGTCAGCAGCAAAACATATTTCAGCATATTCATTTCTTAAAAAAAAAATCCATATCAGTTTAAGTGTATGTTATATTTACAATATTTCCACTGCTTTACCTTGCCGTTTGATGGGAAATCGACGTCGTATAAGCCAAATATCGCTCTCTCCAAAGCTACCAAACTCCATTGCCAAAAACAGTCATTTTACCTTGTGGAACACAGGAGTTGCTGGTCTGCTGCTGCTGCCTCGATCTAGAAGTTTGTGTTATTGGGTGACTTTGGTGAATCCAAACTAATTGTTTAAAATACCAAAATCACACAATAACACAAAGAAACTAAACAACCAAGACAACACTTCTGTGTTCTGCAAGGTAAAAATTCCAGTTTTTGCCAATGGAGTTTGGTTGCTTTGGAGAGTGTGATGTTAGGCTTATATAACAGCAGTTTCCCGTCAGAAAAGTGACTGCTGCTGCTGCTGCTTCTCCAAACTGGTGGTGTGCCAGCCATCATTTTCTTCAGGTAATGCACTGACTATGAGAATGTACCTCCTACAACCCCACTGCAAAAAATCTATAATATCTCTTACATGTCTTTAACTACATTCTGCAGATAGTAACCTGTTGGATGTCCAACAATCAGTGCAAATAGGCAAGTAAATTAAGCACATTAAACTGTGAAAATGTATACCTTACAGTGCAGTAGCTGGCTGTAGATATAAGGATAAGTTGTAGGACAAGTTATACGTCACTCCAAAGTAAATTTGATATAGTAAGACAGCTCATCGTGGTGGTGCAGTGCAGTTGCCAGTGCTGCTGACACTAAAAATCTCCCTCCTGCAGTGCACCAGAGTGTCACATTAGTCCCAACAAAGCCTGACAGTTATTGTGTCAAGTGTGTTTTGGCCTGAACCTGGTGGGCATGTCATTAGAGGCTGGATAGTCGCAGATTTTTTTCGTCCTTTCTGACCTTTATCTAAGCCTAAATTCATTCCTGGTCCAGCAGTTTTAAGTCTGTATTACTCTTAAAGTTGAAGAGTGCCATAGGAATCTTTCTCAGGGCGTCACTGGGAAGTCATTCACATCCTGGATTTGCTAAAATTGCTAGATACACATTTATCTATTGATATATCTGCCCTGTCTCCATTTCAGTTTTGTCATGGTCAGTCTACATCAGCATCATGACACATCTATAGTCAGCTAAATGTTTCCGGGGTCTCACTTTTTCCTGCTTACATTTGGATTTACGTATATCCACAAATATTTTGGATCACCTCAGTCTTTTTTTTTTTCTTTCTTTTCTTTTGCTATGACTGCGGCCTTGGCTGCACTTCCCTCTGAGTCACGAGATGCACATTTGACCTGCAGTCCCACTCCCTTTCCTGCATGTCAGCGTCAGTGACTTGCGTGAAGGTCTGAGATGAGGTCAGTCAGCTGTTTGTGGATCACCAAAAGGAGGAAGTTCTCATGACTAATAAAATTCCTCTTGGTTACGCGAAAGCTCTCATTCTAGCACTTTAATTAGTATCATATCAGAAGCAGCCCCATTCTTGCCAATCAGTACATTTAAAAATGTTTTTATTCATTCTGTGCAAAGTTTGCCAAAAATTATTTTGTTTTGATTTTTTTTGTTGCCTCTCCTGAACGGTTTTAAAGTACAGAATATGGAAAAAATGGTCCTGTGTTTTTATGTTGTATATGGAGGCCCATTTCTGCCAATGTGATACAATCCTGTAAGTCATTATAATGAAAAACATTCTCAAAATGATGACCTAGTATTTAAAAATGACAAAGTATCTCAAAATAATGAGATAGTATCTCAAAAATAATGACATAGTATCTGAGAATAATCACATTGTATCCCAAAATAATAATGTAGTATTTCAAAATAATCAAAAAAAATCTCAAAATGAGGAATTAGTATCTTAAAATAATGACTTAGTATCTAATGAAATAGTGTCTCATTATTTTGAGATGCTAAGTCAGATACTATGTCATTATTTTGAGATACCACGTCATTATTTCAAGAAAGTTTCTCACAATGACTTACGACCTGTTTTTTTGTCGTTTTTTTCTCTTTTTTTCATCACCTTTGCATAAATGGGCTTCCATTGTTACGTGTATGCCTTAATTAGTGTAGTTTGTGTGATGGATTTGGACCCATGGAGCGTTTTACTGCAGTGAATTTTCTCATTTCTTTGGACACAGCTCCTGCCCCCACCCCCCAAACAAACAAGACAGGATGTCACAACTGAACAGAAACAGTCTAACTTACTGTAAATGGAGGTGAGCTCACCCTCCAGTGTGGGCATTGTGTGTAACAGCACACGTCATTCTGCTGTTAAATATCTGTAATATTTCTGAGGTGTGTACATTTCAGGACGGTCACAAACCATTTCACTTGAACCCACAAAATGCATTATTGAAAAAAATAAATAAATAAAAAAACTGCCATGATTGCATTGACATCTAATCTCTACCTATGTATAAAAAGTTTTTTTTTTTAAATAAATACATGATTGTATTTACTGTGTAAGATTAATTCATCTCTGTATTCTGATGCCTGTAGATCAGGGATATATGAAAACAGTTTGTTGGTTTCTTTTTTCTGGAGGTTCAGCATGAGTTTGTTGATGCTGAACTTGTGTGCATTATTATTAATAGCCATACGGAAAGCCACTGACCTAACCCCCTAACAACAACAACAACAACAACAACAACAATCACTGTTGGACACAAACTGTAAGCTGGATGGACAGACTTGTTTTAATCAGCACTGTCTGTATCACACGTGACAAAGGCCTTTATTAACGAATCGTCGCCAAGTGGACTGGACACTGGCTTTTTAAGCGGGACGTCTGTAACTATGGACAACTGAACTTTGATTTCCTAATGTTCAGACGCTACTTTTGTACCATTCTGACACATGATAATAAAATAAACACTTAACACTAAATCCTGTTGCAAAGAGTGTTAATTCCTCATCTGGTGGACGGTTCTTCCAGGGGCTTTTTAGGTGTAATTGATGACTTTCAGATTGTTTTTGGAATAAATTGTAAAGGTTAGATTTATAGTAATTCTCAAGAAAACATGTTTTTCTACTCTTATGTCCTTTTAATCATCTTGTGACACCTTATCGTTATCTTGCAGCCCCTACAGGAGGTCCAGACGCCCTGGTTGGGAGCCACCGATCTATACTAGACATGAAGTCTCCCACCCCTTATTTATCGGAGGACACCCAGATTGAAAGAGTAACAGTGTCCCTTTGTGGTATTTTTGTGTGTCCTCGTAGCTGTTTTGTGTCTCTTCATTGTCATTTTGTCTCTTTGGGGTTTTTTGTCCCTCTGTGGTACTTTTTTGCCTTGTTTTCGTGCTTCTGTGTCTCTGTCTCTTCTGGAATTTTTGTGTCCAATTTTTGTATTTTTGTGGACCTTAATGTCTGTTGTTCTTTTGTCTCTCTTTATGGTTCTTGTGTGTTTCCTCTGAGTAATTTTGTGCCTCACTGTGGTGCTTTTGTGTCTCCTCTTAGTCATTTTTTGTCTCTTTACAGCATTTATGTGTCTCCTCATAGTTGTTTTAGTCCGTGTGATGCTTTTGTGTCTTTTTGTAGTCATTTTGTGTCTCTTTTTAGTTGTATGATTGACTTTCACAAAGAAATGTTAGCAGTCGCAGTCCCTTTGGCCCCTGGGCCTGTGTCCAGTAGGCCCATTCAGTATCCATCTAAATGTCACTAAAAAATAATATGAGTAAAAGTATTTAAAATGCAGAAAAATTGTATTTTAATTGTAACAGTACATCATATTTATGATAAAGACTCATTGGATGTTTTGTTTGTAAACATGTGGAGCAAAAAGTACAGTGTTCATGTCTGAGAGTATAAAGTAGCATGAAATAGAAATACTCCAGTAAAGTACAAGTTACTAAGTACATTAAGTTCTAAACACAAGATGGAGCTGTAGCTCCTTTGTCTTTACTTCCATGTTACATCAACGACATGAGCGACATCTAGAGGTCATCCTGGACTACTACAGTACCACCATATATATACACATATGCATGGCCGTCGTTGTTCCAAGTCTAAAATCCTATTACTATTACTAATTGGTTTCGACAGGTCACATGGTCGGAAATTAGAGCTGTAGGTTGGACTTGGATGTTACCCGGATGATACACATCGTGTCCCAAAAGCCTGGACGTCTCCGAGCAGAGCGACATGGATTTTATGACAGATCGGGATGTACAGAAGGTGAGTCTGACATTACAGTAAAATCAAAGATACAGAACGCTGTAACTTACTAATATCCCACATTTTATACTTTAACTCTTAATGCGATCGCTCATTTTCAAACGTGTTAATTCTATTATATTCTATTATATTCAAATGTGTCTAATAATGTTAGAGATCCAGTTTCGTCTACAGTTTTTTTCCTCCTAACATTCATGCCTGACAGTGTTTGTGCACATTTCAGACTCATTACATAACAAGCTGCAGCAACAAGTGGCCTATTTCAGAACTGTGCGCCAAAATACCTGTTTATTCTTGCTGTGCACTGCAGAAAACTGGTAAATTTCCTGCATTGAAAATGTTACTTAAGTAAAAATAAATACAATTCGGAAAATGTATTTATTAGCATTCAACGCAGAAAAATGCCCTGTGACTGTTATATTATTAGATTACTGTTGCATTCATGTAAAAGCAAGGCTTTGGTGGCGGTGGAGCTCATTTGTATCTATTTTGTAGTAGGACTGCAACTAAATACTTTCCTTATGGATTAATCTGCTGATTATTGTCTTGAGTAATCAATTCAATCGATTGTTTTAGCCCTACGTGACACTTTTGCAGTGTTTGTTTGGCCAGACAATAGTCCAAAACTCAAAATGATTGATGAACAAAAAAGAAATTATAATTATTCAAAGAAAAGAGGCAAAAATTTACATTTGTGAAGCTGGAATCATGACATGTTTCTGTATGAAAAATGACTGAAATGATTATCCAGTTAATATTTGGCAATCATTTAATCATGCAATTGTTTCAACTGTACTTATATGTATTGTCAGGTACAGTAGTAGGTCATTTATAGCAAAACATATTTCATTTGTTTTGTTTGCAAAAATATTAATGTGTAAAGTACTTAATAATTAAAGCAAGCAGACAAATATATTGGACTAAAAAGTACAACATTTCCTTCTGAGATGTAATGGAGTAGAAGTTAAAAGTAATAAGCAGTTTTCACAGTTTTCTGACATTTTATAGACAAAACAAATGTTTAATTAAGAAAATAACTGTCAGATCAACTTATTTTGAAAATACATGTTGCAGTAAAAGTTGCAGCTATAGTCTGAACAGGACAGGACATAAAAACTTTCCCCTTTAATTGTGTAATTCAGCTGAGAATACATTTAATGTGAAAATGCTGTACATTTTACCCTTAATTTGAGAAAACAGTGATCCACTTAGGCCTAATGAATGACTCTCATCTTTGTGTAAAAGTGGAAGGATCAGCTTGATTTACGCTGAGTGAAATAAAACCCAAACCCAAAACTTCATATTTTAATGGCTGCACCAGTCTATCTAACAGAAATGTTCCACATTGAGAATGTGTCAATTCTACGGGGGAAAAAAAGTCTGAAGTCTTAATTGTTTTTTTAAACTGTGAAACAGGTGGACAAAAAACGCTTTGCCAGGATAAAAGAGGCTTTGCCAGTGTCGTGGAGATTTCTTTAATTGTCTAATAAAGACTCACAAACTGGGTTTTGTTATGGATTGAGAGAGCATCTCTCCTTCTCTCTGGCAGTTATTTATTCTCTCAAGTACAGGATATACATGATTTCAATCAGTCTTATTTGGCATTTCTTTTACTTAGTTATGAAATTTCCTTGGCTTAAGACACACAGTTGTTCTTTCCTCGTAACCTGTGAACATCACAACATCTCGACATGCACCTCCTGCATCTACTCCTCACACTTTTATCATTTGTTTCCTCAAAAGTAGAAAAAATTAACACAAAAGTAGCAAAAATTATCCTGGTTGCAATTCAATTTACTTTGCATAGATCATATTTCATATTACATATTCCAAGTTCACTCATTCCTGGCTCCAACTGGCAGTATGAGTGAAAAAAGGGGGAATATATTTGCTAAATCCACTTAAAAAATTACCCTTGCAAAGCTTTTTTCTTCACCAAACTGA
>JAJHUR010076797.1:0-12422 GCA_027495735.1 Lutjanus campechanus | reverse complement strand
TGTAAATGACGGAACATGGACGAAGTGGCAGAAATGTCACTCTGCACCAGCCATTTTCCTGTTGTTGCCCTGCGCTACGCTGTTCTCTCCCCATAAACCAAGATGGAGACATCAAAATTTGAAAAACACAAATTCTAATAAAGCCTGCGGTAATGTTTTCACAGCAAATTACCCACAGAAAGTATCCAAATGCAGTCATTCCCCGTCTGTATTTTCACATAAATTTGATAGCCAGCATGTCTCTCAGGCTGTGTTCTGGGTAGCCTCGGATACAAGAACAAATGTGGTCGTTGTAGGTATGATGAGCGTTGAAGCCCCCAGCAGCACTGTAGCCAACATACTACACTGGGGCCTGGGGTAAAAAAGACAACCTATTCCCTGTCTCGCGCACCAGGGCCACAGCACTACTTACACCGTGTCCACCCATATAACCCTAATGGTAATTAAAGATATGCCTGGGAAGCCTCCAGCTACAGTGGTCAAGGAGCTCTGATGCACTTTATATCACTGGACTGAAGAGTCTTACAGCTAACTGCCTTCTACTATCAGTAGATTAAATGTTTTCTCACCATTTTTAAGAGTGTGTGTTTCTTTACTGAAGGCTTAACACAGTGCCATCAGACAGCCTTTTCTGGAAAACAGCTGTTATATAAGCTAAATATTGCTCTCTCCAAAAATGATTAAATCTGCAATTTTACCTCGCAGAAAACCGGAGTTGCTGGCCTACCACTACCTCAGTCAGTTAGATTATGTGTGCTGTTGTCTGACTTTGGTGTTTTAAAAGGATAGTTTGTATTCACCAAAGTCACAATTTAACACATACAAATTAAGTGATCGAGGCAGTGGTAGACCAGCAACTCCTGTTTTCTGCTAGGTAAAATTACACATTTCGCCCATGAAGATTGCTTGGTTTGGAGAAAGTGATATTTAGCCTGCATAATGTTGCTTTTCTGCTGTCTGACTGCAAAGTAAGGCACTGAAAATTCTAAATATAGCATCAGCTTAAACTGATATTGATTTTCCAAGCAGACTTATTTTAAGTGGCTAAAATACGTTTTGTTGCTGACATTGCTTAGCTTCCGTGCTGGCGTCCCTCTCTGCTTCTCCAAACTGGGGGTGTCATCTACCGAAGGTAATACGTAATCAGAACTATCCCTTTAAAAATAACCTTTCATCCAAATGGTCATTTAAAACAGCATTATAAGCTGTTCATTTCGTTTGGCCATACACAAGGAGCAGCACAGTGTGATTTCAGCAAGAAGGACATCCCTCTTCACTGGTTTGTTCTGCACTAGACAGAACTCTAGGAAACAGCTTATTCTGCCACTTCCATTTTGAGCTCCATATTAGCCTGGACTGCAGTCTAGCTGAGAGCAGGGGTCCACACAGCCGAACACATACACACCGTACACACTCCAGCAGCAGTTGATGTCTTAATACAGGCAGGATCTAATTTAGCTGATCCTCTGACATTTATCCTTTAGGTAAACTCTCGCCCTCCCCTCTCTCAGTCCCAGTAGCGGCCGTGCCAACAAAACGGCGCAGGCATATTTTAGAGCACCCGCTTCACACCTCAAAGTGCCCTCAGGGACACTCAACGTCTCCTCTCTGGTTTCTAGTGAAATACTCCACATTTGATGTTATTTCTCGGCCCCTTTGTGATCAGGTACAGGAAGTTAACTGAGAGTGGACCCTTGATGAAAAGAGGGGGGCTTTTTATTTATTCTTGGCTGCAGCCATTTTCAGGTGGTGCGGAAATTGATAGCGAGCAGTACAACAACAACAAAAACATATGCGCTCACTAATGGCGAGGCGAACACTGTAAAAACAGGTTGAGAAAACTCAAAATTACAAGGCAATTTACTTGAATAGATTTTTGAGTTTTGAGCCCAACTCAATCTCTTAAATTTTTATTAGTTTTACCAACTAATAACGTTGTTGAAATAATTGTTTTTTCTTTTTTCTTTTCAAAACTTGAGTAAACTTATTAAAGTGAAAGTGAATAGTTTTTAATGATTTAATATTTTCAATTACATCCTTTTTTAGTTTCAAGCACCCAAATTATGACAACTCAGGTTCACAGCTCTCTGTGAACAATTTTTGAAATACAAATTGTTTGGGGTTTCTAAAACTCAAAAACTCAAATTTATCTAAAGAAGAAAAGTAATTTATCTCGGTTACTGGCTGTCAGAATTACATATAGACTGAAATAGGGCTGAGTATCATTCAAAAATGTTCAATAATGTGCCCTGACTTCCATACCAGTTCCTGATCAAAACTTTTTTTGATACCAATTTTATAAAATTGTAACATTGTACACAATAATCTAAATAATGTTCTTTAGTTTCATTTTCAGCCTCTTTATCCACACACAAAGCAGTTTCATAACATAAAAATATATATCTATAGTTCTAGTTCTATATTTCAGCACTTTATCCACTCAAAGCAGTTTTACAAGAGAAAAAAATGACCCACAAATTGGAGAATTGCTCCTAAGGTATCGGAATTTGGTATCGAATGACAAGGTATACTTCATAGTATTGTAGCACTTATGGTAGGTGCCATAAAGCTATCGAAGTATGGTACCCAGCCCTAGACATAAATATAATCCCTTTCACTCATCACTAAAGACCCGTTAGAGGTGTGTGGAGGTGTCAGTATGTGAGCAGTCTCTACCCTCTGTTCGTACCTTCTTATTTTCTCATTATTTTGCCGTGCTCGGGTTGCTTTACCAACCTAAAATGTTCTGCTGTGTTTAAAAACAGCTCGGACAAATCTTATACTCCCCTTAAGAGTTTGATTCAAAACTCAAAAATCTAGCGAAGGCAGTTGCCTTCTCAACTATTTTTTACAGTGCACCAACAAAGCTGTTGAACAGACATGCACAAGCATACTCAGAGGTGGGCTGGTGTGTTTGTGTGGATGTCTGTGTCTGTGTGTGTGTGTGTGTGTGGAGCGGTAGGGGCTACAATCAGTAGCTCTGTGACAAGGGAGGGAGGTGGTGGCTAGCAGGAGGGACAGAGGGACAGGAGTGATAACAGATTGAGCGACTCTGATAAACTCTCCTCTAATGGCTCTGCCTGTCCCTCTCCCCCTCTTTCACTGGCGGCGGATTAGAAACCTGGATAAGGAGAAGCAAACACTGGCAGCTTCTCTGAGTAAGCAACAGAGAGAGGGAAGCAGAGGAAGATAGAGAGAATGAGGCAGAGAGATGGGAGGAGGAGAGACATGAGGAGAATGAAGGACAGAGGGAGAGAGGCAGAGTGGGAAGGGAGCCGGAGAGGATATTCAAGGAGTGGCACTTACCCACAGCCATCCATCGTTTCTCCTTACACCACCCCCCAACCCACCCAACCCCACGATCCCCTTATAGCCTTCCGCTTTATTTTTGCTTTCTCTGGCCCTTGACGATGCAGTAACTGCTTACGGAGCACCGGAACTGCTCTTTGAGCCTGAAGTCGATGATGGGTTCAAGTGGCGGGTTGCAGGAGGTGTCAAACACGGCCTAATTCTGTGTGGTTAACGGCTAGGCGTGACACGTGCAGGACAGTGTAAACATGGATTAGGTTGATGTCTCAATCACAGCATGGCAGACTGACAGACAGGCTGCTGACAGTGGCGGCAGCATAGACGGCGAAGCTGCTTCAAGTTCGGACACTGGTTCATGGTGTACAAACTGATAAAAACATTAAATCATAAAAGTTTTATGTAACTTCATTTTTAACTTTAAGAAACAATAATCATCTGGAATAATCTTATTTGGGTCCATTTATCTGTCTAAGTGCGCTGCCATATGGAAAAGATATAGACACATTTTACTTCAAGTTAATGTTTTATCTGAACAACAGCCCAACCAGATACAAGAGCCTCAGTAAATTTGTGTACTATGAAATTTATAATATAATATTGAGAACTTTTAAGTACAATATATCACAGTCAATCCACATAATAACTTTAGTAGAAATGTGTAATATCAAACTTATATATGTTGGGCAACCATTAGTGAAACTGAAATCATGCAATTATTGTTTAAAACCTTACAAGACACGTGAGATGTCACAAATAAAAACAGCCTACACCCCCCATTAATGAATGAATGAATGAATTAATTAATTAATTAATCAATTAATTAATAGTGTCCTGAAAGCCAAGCAAAAGTGTCCACTTGTAGGAGTAAATCATTGCATGAGACATAGGACACGACTGACATTGGATATTTGGGGTTGATGTCGATACTGATATTAAGGAGTAAAAAGATTCCAATGTCAGTATATCGGCTGATATTCTTTATACAGAACATGATAAACAGTATATAGAATACATACTGTACATAAATACTCATTTTTTGCAATGATCCCTCAGATGTAATTATCAAACACTTGTGACAAAGGAGGCAGGATAGTTTACAGTTTGACAGTAAACTTTATTGTACAAAATGATATCAGCACACTGAAACTGTAAAAATTAGAAATAACTACACACAACACAAATATAATACGTATGTATGTATATTCAACTTGGATTAGGAAAAAAGGGTCAAATACAATGCTGTTTACAAATAAAAACATCATGTTCTGTTAAAAAACAAACAGTTTTCATATCAGACAATATGCTAATATGGATATAGCTGTAATTGGCCACTGATGTGTTGGTCAGGCTCTGATGTGATATATAAATCTTAAAAGACATTTGAAATATTTACAACTGAGGCTATTTGATTTTTTTGTTTGTTTGTTTGTTTCTTTTCCATATGAGCTACTATTTCTTGTAGTTAATCATTTGATTGAGATATCAGTATTTTGTGTTGATTTTGAAACCTTTACAACTTTGCTCAATTTAGATCACCTGTTTGTACTGTAGATTTTGATGACTTGGATTCTTGTTTTGCTTGTAGTGTTGTTTGGTCACAGTTTCCCAGGTGCTGAGAATGTATTTATGGCAGATGAACCTGAGGGGGAGTGAGAGGTGAAAACAGCACCGATTTCACATAAACACAGGATTTGACAAGATTGCACATAAATGCACCATTGTAAGAGACCCTTCAATCATTCTGCACTGTCAACTTCAGCATTTCCACACAGACACTTTGAATGAAAGAAATAATTAATACACAAATTGAAAGAAGGAAATAATGAATACAGAAATATTCTTTAAAAAAATGGATGGGACAATTCTGTTAAATAAATTCTTCATACAATAAACACAGTGCTGACCATAGCTTTGATTAACAGCAGTGACCACAATGTGACCCAATAAGCATCAGTAAAGATATTTATTAAGTGAAATGCTGTGTTTTATTGAATATGGAATGGGTACCTGGCTGCCATTCGACTGAGAGAAGGCTCAAAATAGAGAGGGATAATGTAACCATGCAAAATGAAAAGCAAATAATTATATCCAGCTTTAAAGCCTCTATTAGTGCAATCCTGTACGAACAAATGGAAAATTGCACACTTAGTAATTTGTCCATTTGATGATGGCTGCTGAGTATGTGTGATTAAAATAGTGTAATTATATCTACTGTATTGCATTCGTGCTCTGAACAAGACATTGAAATATCTGACAATTGTATAACTGTAGTGACAGTTTGATGGACTGGACACAATACCATATACTGCAGCAAATTAATAGAAGGTTCCATTTGCTAAATTGATCCATGAAAAGGATTTAGCCAGAGAAGCTGAAAGTTCAAACTGCACATAGCTTTTACAGTGCAACAGGGGTTAAACTATTAAATAAGACAACTATTGACTTCTACCACAATGTTCCTTTTCAGCTTGTGCGAATATGAGGCACCAAAGCACCACTCCAGACAGCAGCAAAAAACTATTTAAAACTCACAACGTCACAGAAGGAATGCAAATTGCTATACACATGTGGCGATTATGCTGAGTAGCATCCTAGTCGACAGGGTCGTCTTTCCCCACACACACAAGACAACATCACACTTCTGAGGGCCAGCGAACTTGACACCAGAACATGAGGCTACGTGTTGTATCGTCAAGTGCTGCAAACAATATGCACTCACAACAAGCACCGCTCGACTCAGGAGACGACACGCTCTGATGGTTGTGCCTTTGCCACAACTGTTTGTGATTGACAAAGGCCCGTGTAACTCACCATTGACTTTACCTCACTATCCGGTATCTCCCGTATATCTCGGCGGGAGAGCAAACAAACGAGCAGTAAATAACTCGCTCACTCGGTCCCCGCAGGCCGTCAATCAAATGGACAAGTGTACACTATGCTGTGTTAGAGAGCTCAGAGCTGAACTAATCCAGTAAATACAACAAAAGCCCCGACCTGAGAAAAATCCTGTCTGAAGATCCAGTCTCAAACCACAGGAGGAAAGCCGGGAACACAGAAATCTAATGACTCCAAAGCAGGCATGAAGTGTGAAATCCTGCTCTTTCCAAGGAACAGCTGAGCCTGCATGTGAGACAGAGCTACCAACATTCGTCGCAACGATAGATAATCGTATTTATTGATTCACTGAGTGGAGTCATTAGCTAGTTAACAAGTCGCTAGCAGAAATATTAGCCATCATTGTGGAAAGGCATGTTTAAAAGAGTGTCACTTGAAATTCATAATAGCCAAATGAATGCAACTATTGTTGGATAAGTCTTTCAATAGCTGCCTTGCCATCATCACACTCATCATGCCAATGCATTACACTGAACAAAAGAGCTAAAGACTAATTATTGAAAGATCCACACAAACTAGTGAGCTAGCTAAATATTGTCAACTCTAGCCAAATTCCCAATCTTCCTCTATTAATTAAGCCATTTAATCATCCACCACACTAATTGCATAATTAAATCACTGCCTCCTGGGTGTTACTGATGTGCAGTGGGTAATCTGGCGCAAAAATACCACTCATCAACAATGTGGGCTGGTTGATAATAATGGTAATGGATGGCTAGGACCACAGCAACACACCAAGGACAACTTGTTTCATAAATACACAAAGGGTGGTGGTCACTTTGTACACTATTCTGATATGAAGTGGATATAGAAATTAGGGTGAATGTTGGGCAAGATATTTTGCTTATTGTCAAAGTAGAAAATCATAGTGTTTTACCAATGCTCTCCTGCATTTATGCTACAGCTCATGTTAAAGAAGCTTTTTCAGATTGATACACAATTAAAACCTTATATACTGTTTGATAATCATGCAAGTACAGCATGTTCAGAGATGGGCAGTGTATTAATTAAATGTATTTAATTATGTTAATTACATATATTTAATTACTGGTCAGAAAAAATAAAATGTAATTTGTAACAAAATACATTAAGATTGTATTTGTGTATTTCATATATGCAAAATACATTATTGAATATGTCATTTTATTCTCAAATAAGACATTTTTATCCCCAGGTTTAAACTGAAGAAAAAAACGAGGTGAAGCACAGCACTGTACATGTCTGCCTAGTATACAAATGGCTAAACTAACTTTAGCATTGGTTTATAAACCATATGATTCCCAAATCTTGTAGCCCAATCTGACTGCTGACATTTTACCATGTATTCCGTTTACAAGCGAGGTCGTGGTATGTTTCTAATGCTGTGTTTTAGAGTTTGGGAAACTCTAAAACACTTTTCTTCCATTGTTGTCATTGCCGAGAAGGGAACCCTTGATTCATGAAACTCAGATTTGTGCATGTTTTTTCTTCATTGTGCACGTTTTACAAATGTTAAAATGACGGGTTCCCATCAAGACCCGACCATCATTCTCTCTCTCCTCTGCTTGTGTTGCTTCCATACATCTACAGTCGCCTCTGGCTACGTCATCACATACAGTTGTTATCTCATTAGTTGCGCTTTGACAGGTCAGCAGCAATTGAACACAGTGCTATGTAGCAAAGCCAAGCGGGGCACCACACAAAGGGTAGCAGTGCCACTTAGCTGGATGCCACCATTCTCTCCATAAGGAGGGCACTAAAACTACTTAGGTTTAGGAAAGGATCATGGTTTGGGAACGCTGGGTTAGGATTAGAATTAGGATTAGTATGTTAAATTTTATAAGTGACGTGATTTATGAAACATATCTTAAGTAACTTAAAACTACATAATTCAACATTGACTTTTGGCTTCACGCAGGACATGAACCCTGGTCTCTTGGGTGAAAGTGTTTGACCCATCGCTCCCTACTTGGGTTTTCTTGCTATTTATACTGCTCCCATCATAAGTACTATGGCTACTAGAGGTCTCCACAAATAAGCTTGCACAGATGATGTATATGGCAATTTTTCTTGTGAAGATGGGCTGAAGCCATCCATCATGCACCCATGAATTCGCCGCGTTCCACCCCCAGATATCTTGATTATCCTGAAGATATCCTGATTGGCCACTTCAAATCTATGATGTTTTTCTACATCATTCAACATAGGTGGGGTGTGGTCAGACCCATATTAAGGATACCTATAATGCGATAATATCAGTTTGTGTAGAATGCATTTTGTATTCTCAAATTACAAATTACTTATATTTGAGTTAAAAATGTTTTAAATAAATTTGATGAGCATGTATTTGTAATTTGTAACAAGATTTTTTTCATGTATTTGAACATGTTTGACCATCAAATACGCTCCATTAGAGCACTTGAGAGAATATATTCATATGTTTCAAGTGAATAAGATAGTTTTCATCTTGTGAACATCTCTAAAGTATTATGGCATTTTGAATTTTGAAAAATATTATTTTAAGAATTTCTTACATGATGGCACAATGTGCATCACTATTTTGACATTTCATTTTAATATTAAATTATCTGAAAGTCTAAAAAGTTTAAAAGAGTCTCAAGAGAACAATTTTGCTAAAACACATTCAAAACTATAGATTAAAAAAGCAACAAAAAGAATTCCCTACACAAAAACTATAGCCCCTTATCCCAATACAACAACATGCAGTAGCCCTCCAGTTTAGCACAACTGTGGTCAGTCGACATGAGTGTGACCAGCACAAACACCTTGTGTGTTGGCATTGTTGGGTCTGCTCGTCTCAGCACAAGACTCAGCGGCTCCAGCCAAGTGTTTAAATTCCTGAAGAGCCTCCAGAAGAAATTAGTATGTAATGGCCACACTCTGCAAGAAGAAAGACCCATTATGGCTTTCCACTGACTGTACTTGGCTTTCATTTGTGAGCTAAATGGATGCGCGTGAAGGTGAGAGTTCACTAGCCATTCAAGTATTTGGCTTTAACTGGCTCCAGCACTCTTGCTTTAATTCAAGCAGAAGGACAAGTATGAATAATCGCTCTGGATAAGACTCATCACAACCAGCGGCTAACCCCCCTCCCCTCACACACACATACACGCACGCACACCACCGCCACCGCCAACCCCCCGCCCTCAAAATGGCTGCTGAAGCTTAATGACAAAATACCATTTACATCATGCCTTTTAATTTGCAATTTGCCAGCTTTTGTTGCT
Source organism: Lutjanus campechanus (assembly GCA_027495735.1). Lineage (NCBI taxonomy): Eukaryota > Metazoa > Chordata > Actinopteri > Lutjaniformes > Lutjanidae > Lutjanus > Lutjanus campechanus. The sequence goes on along the minus strand of JAJHUR010076797.1, from coordinate 2,991 downwards.
GCTATCTGATTTTGGTTTGTTAGCTGCACACTGTATTATTTTGATGCAAATTTCCTCCCAGCTCATCTCAACTGGTTCTAATTTCACATTTGTTTATCAGAGCTAGAGAAAATAGCTAGGGAGAAATGGGTAACTCTAATCAATGTAAAATAGAACACAAAATATCCAATGATTACGAATCCGCGAAGGCTGGCAGACTGTGCAGAGAATTGAGGCTGTAGGATGCAAAAGCCCCTGTGTGGTATCGTGGGGACAAAGAGACCACACCCAGCTGACACCGTGGGGACGAGTTGTAAAAAATTGAGATTTTGAAGAGAAATGTCTGTCGTTGGGCCCGTAACGAAGGAGTGACTGGTTTATTTAAATACACAGGAGTGTACAGCCAAAACTGCTAATACGAGGCCCCAAGGGTGTTCATCTCATGTAATATATGCACAGGCTAATTTATTGCACCAGGACTAATTTCCATTGCTTGTGCTTGGAGTTGCCTTGCTAATTATGGAATGTTTTTTTTTTTCTTTTAACCATTTTTTTCCTCCCTGATTCATAATTGCACATCCACATTCAGGGGCAGTGTCTTTGCAAATGAGATGAGGCCTTGCCATTTGGCATTCACGGCCCCCCACACCCAGGTGAGCCCACAGCCCACACAGGGCACAAGCAACGCTCCATTTCCTTCCAAAAAACACCCACCCTCCCAATCACCAACGCTTGGATCTTTGATGGGCTCTGCCCCCAGAACTGCTATGGCCATCTCAGAAATATCAGATAGGCTGGTGTGTAATTAGACTTGGGACTTTAATTAGGAAAAGTTAACTGTTAGATGAAAGCTGTCACATCTGTGATACGTACTGCTGGTTCAGTGGATGGATCCCAGGGGGGTCTGCATCAAAAGGCCCTTCCCTGCTGAGCAGGCCCACTCTAGCATGTTCTCATGCGCCAAATCAGGCCCTCTGAGTGGCAGCGGATGTGAGGGGATGGAAAAACAGAGGCAGAGACACAAGTTAACTGCAAAGGAGAGACGGAGAGGAGGAGGAGGAAGAAGGGAAAGGAACCGGAGGAAGAAGAGAAGAGAGAGAAGAAAGGGAAAATATCGCAGAGCCGCTCGGCTGCTTTTTTGTGTGTCTCGTTAAATGGAGAACATGACACAGACACAAAGGGATCTGAGGGAAAACAATGTCGCTTAACAAGACATCACTGGCTCATCATTAGCAATTTGTTGAGGGCATAATTTTCCCCTGCCCCTTGCATAATAGGTGCCCTGGGATATTGCCGATGCTTTTGTGTGCCCTCATTTGGCTATTTATTTACTTGGCTCGTGTCACAAAAGAGATCTGGCCACCTCGAGCGAGAGCCAAGATAACGCTGTTATGGCTGCACATCACAGCCCTATTAAGATGGAGCTCCTTTAATTGACTCCCCTAGCTCATTGCCTGACCTGGAGTCTCACTGATCCCACCCAACCAATAAGAGGCCTTGTCTCACAGGGCAAAGCTTAGGGAGTTGTGATGTTTTTGTTCAGCTTGGTTTGGCTGGTGTTGTGTAAAATGGCCTTGTTCTTAGGTGCACTTGGCTAGGGCCAGGGTTGGGTACAGAACTGGGTGCCGGCCGAATTACATCGGTACTACTGAGTACCAGTTCAGGATAAATCAATCAGTGACAAATTTAGGGGAGAGAGAAAGAGAGTGATATCCGCCCTGCAGCTTATTTAAGTCACATAGTGGAGTGAGAGAGTCTGAGCAAGAGCGAGCCGAAAGTGGTCGCAAATGTAGTTAAACTTTTCAAAACTCAGCACAGACAGCACTCGCTGCGATACTTGTACTGTGAAATGTAATCTAAAAGCTGAAAGGTCCACCATGTTTAGCTTGAAGTCTCCTGCAGCTAATGTTAGCACACCTGCAGCTGTCACCAAAAAAATGTAAATTAACCCTCCATGGATAACAAAACTTTAAGGCAAGGCAAGGCAAGTTTATTTGTATAGCACATTTCAGCAACAAGGCAATTCAAGGTGCTTTACACAGGACATTGACATACAACAACAGGGGAAAAAGAAACACATTTAAAACATTATAAAAGAAGCAAGTAAAAGGTGATTAAAAACATCAAGTAAGATAAAAACACACAATAAAATAGAGAGCTCAGAAGGAAAATATAAAATTTAAAAAAGTAAAAGCCTTTTAGTCAAAGGCAACAGTGAACAGGTGAGTCTTTAACCTTGACTTAAAAGAACTCAGACTCTCAGCAGACCTGATATTTTCTGGTAGTTTGTTCCAGATGTATGGAGCATAGAAACTGAACGCTGATTCTCCATGTTTAGTTCTGACTGTTGGAACACAGAGCAGACCTGCACCAGACGACCTGAGTGGTCTGGATGGTTCATACTGGATTAGAAGCTCTCTGATGTATTTTGGACCTAACCCATTCAGTGCTTTATATGCTAGCAGGAGAATTTTAAAGTCTATTCTCTGAGAGACAGGGAGCCAGTGTAGAGATCTCAGAACTGGAGTGATGTGGTCCACTCTCTTGGTCTTAGTGAGGACTGGAGCAGCAGCGTTCTGGATCAGCTGCAGTTGTCTGATTGACTTTTTCGGCAGACCAGAGAAGATACTATTACAGTAGTCAACTCGACTAAAGATAAATGCATGGACAAGTTTTTCAAGGTCCTGTTGCGACATCAGTCCCTTAATTCTAGAAATACTCTTGAGGTGATAGTAAGCTGACTTTGTAATTGTTTGTATGTGGTTTTTGAAATTCAGGTCTGAATCCATGACAACACCCAGATTCCTGGCCTGGTCTGAGGTTTTTAACTGAAGTGACTGGAGCTGCATGCTGATTTTAAGACGTTCTTCCTTGGGTCCAAAAACAACTACCTCAGTTTTTTCTCTATTCAACTGAAGAAAATTATGGCACATCCATTCAGATATTTGCTCCATGCATTTACCCAGTGCTTGTATGGGGCTATGGTCACCTGGGGACATTGAAATATAGAGT
>JAJHUR010076796.1:0-14868 GCA_027495735.1 Lutjanus campechanus | reverse complement strand
TGAAACTTGGAAACACTCCACATGCATAAATTCCCACACTGTTGATAAGCAGGACTTGGCTTGGCTGGAGATTCAAACCCTGGACCTTTGTATCCCTCCAGAAGATGACTAACTGACTGTACCTCCAGGGAGACATGATTTCTGCACGTTCTCACAAGTTGTGGTCTGATGCGCTTGTGTCCGCCGTGTACTTTGTCAGTTCATTAAGTCCATAAAAAAAGTGTGTGATCCCACGGTAATCCCCCCTTTACACTGCTGAGCAAGTTGCCTCTTTTTCCTCCAGTATCTTGTTTGTCATTATTCATAAAAAGCAGTCGATTTGCCGTCTTATAACACTAATAATTATTATAATCAGTTATTTCTTCATGAGCTCTGTGACACCAAAGAGGATGAAAATAAACATTAGAAGCATTAAAATTCAGCATTACTTGTCCATCAGTGTAATTAGTTTCCCCCACATGGGCCCTGAAGATGTGCTGATGATGCAGGATTACAATCGCCAAAACCATCCAGCCAAGACTGAACCAGTTAGTTTGTATAACTTCATGTTTATTCTTCTTATTCTTATAACTACAGGTACAGAAGCACTCTAAGAATACTAAATGGTTGTCATCCATCCAACAGTTTTGTCCATCTCCACAGGACTGCTAAAACCACTTTAAACCACTCTTAGTTTGTTTACTCTGATGCGAGAACAGAAAATACAAACATATTTGAAAGGCTTGTCACCCTGTGTCTAGACTGTAATGACTAAGAGTCATCTGGGCAGCATTGAAGCAAGAGTTCTTTAATTAAACTTTCACAAATGTGACAGAATGCTGACATTTATTTTGTAATGTAAATTAGTGACAGTCTGTGATTCAGAGAGTACACAACCCTTACTGTATTCAGTTCCCGGGCCTCGATATATAGCTGAGCCGGGCCTCATTTAAAGCCACTATTTGGCATCATGACTCATTATTTAGATTGGAGAGTGTCAGTCATCCTGACGGTGCTGTGGTGAGTCAGGGAACAGAAACTTTCATCTCCTACCCGCCGATCCATGAGGACTATCACAGTTCTGTCAAGAATGTTTGATTTTTCTGACTTGAATGTCTTGACGTCAAGGCCTGACATCTTGACATCTTCCTGTGGTGGGAGCAAGCCAGCCGATTTCGTCTGGATAGAAAACAGTGTGGCCAGTGACGTTAGCGCCACAGAAATAGAAACACATCACAGAAAAAAAGATTCAGTTTCCATATTTAGTTGGTTGTGTGTTTGAGGAAATTGGAATTTTAAAGTTACTATGGAATGGCTAGTGGAATCCTTAATGCTTATGTGTTTTCTGGACTTTGCAGACATTGATTGGTGTTTACAGTAGCCAATAGTGCTGGATGAGGGAGGGCACCCTATTACAGTAATTGACTCTTCCCTAACTGAGCGCTCCCAGTGAACACAGCCAGGACAGGTCCAACACAACCGCCTACACTGGGGGTCAGCAACCTGTGGCTCCGGAGCCACATGTGGCTCTTTAGTTGCTCTCCAGTGGCCCCGTGTGACTTTGGCAAAGTAAAAAAAAACATTTAATTTTCAGGGACCAAAATAATGACAACTCAGGTTCACAGCTCACTGACCAATTTATTTATTTATTTATTTTATTTTATTTCTAAAACTCAAAGATTCAAGGTTATCTAAAGAGGAAAAGTAAATTATGTCAACTAAAGATTATAGGTCAGTAAACTTTTTAAAGTTTGCTTCAAAGCTCAAGAGTTTGGCTCAAAACTCAAAACTCTATTGCAGTGCCTTGCCTTGAAACGTTACAGTGTAAATTGATTCTTACATTTATTAGTCTTCTTGAGTCTCCGTAAGCTAACTATGGATGCCAAATCCAAAAAAGAGAAGTCTTCAGGGAAAATAGAGAATTTAATAGTTGCAGCTCCTAACAGAGTTTCTTTGTTTGTTTGTTTTTCATTTTTTGACCGAAAATGGCTCTTTTGATCATAAAGGTTAAGACCCCTGACCTAGACCAATGTAGGTCAGTTTTCTTGCTGGATTTAGCTCCTGGCACCCTCAGGGCTGATGGTGCGTTCCATGTACTGAGAGGTTGGAATTTCTGAGTTCCTGGTTGGAAATTTCAACTGGAATGCTCCCTGAAGTCAGATTTCTGACTCTGAAAGTCGGACAGACCTCACCAATCCAAGATGGCTGGCCCACGCATCAATAGTAATGAAAGCTGCCATATAAAGTGTTTTTTAGCACTTCTGTCTTTATTTGTGTTTCATTAAATCAGTAGTGCACACAGTATAGTCCAGTATAAAGTTCAATCTGTGGACATGTTGCAGTGGTGTTGTGGTGGTGTGTGCAAAATACTGCAAAATGCATTGTTATCAACAGGCATTGCTAATAATGGCTAACCCGGCAAGCACACCCCAACTTGTTTACTTTTTTTGACTTTCCGACTTGTTTACTGGAACACCGCCAACTTGGTTGTGATGCCATTCTCTGCTCCAACTTCTGAAGTTGAAGTTGCTAATGGCAGTTAGCACTTAGTAACAAGTAAAGGCATCTTTCCATCTAGGAAACTCCATAAACGACCACAGTTCTGTATTCTGTTTGTCCATCTGACCGGTCCTGTTCACTGGGAAGCTGCTGAGCAAAGTTCTGCTGCCTATTAACAGTAGCTAACAGTCACAGTTAGCTAGTTTAGCAACTATTAAGTTGAAGCTATCAGGAAACATTTTCTCCACAAAATACACCGCCAGAAACGCCACTCTGGTGAGTAGATATATTTTCCTTCCATGCTTTGGCAGCATCATAAGTGAGAAAGTGTTTCATTGCATGTAAATTTAGTAAATGTCCCCAAGTGTAAGGTGTGTCAACCGTTTTCAATCGTTCAATCGTTTTCCAGAAAAAGATCCAAGTCGATACCCAAGAATACCTTCAAAATGACTGCTTTGTCATTGTTGGGTCAGATAACAGTATACAGGTGACATATGGCACAATACATGTCATAAACAGTAAAACTTAGATTTTTGACTTTATGGGAACTTTATGGGATAATTCTGGTTTATTACAACTTGGATCCTGTTTGTGGTAAAATATGCTAAACTCAGTTGGGTTGAATTGCTAGCTTTCCCAGGCATTCACCCCCCCCACCCCACCCCCCACCCAACACACACACTCACACACACACACATATAAACATGTGCTGTGGGATGAGGTCAAAATTTTCAGCCAGCAAGTGAACTCTGAGTTTGGAACACTTTACAACAAATGTTTGCAAATGTCACAGATTTCTGCAATTAACTTGGTGAGTACAATGTTATTATTAGTAATTAACAAAAAAAAAAACAACTCCAAATAACTATCCATATAATTTTCAATTTTGGTGGAAAGCAGGCAGTAATTAACTCACTCACTCAAATTAACTCACATTTGGAAATTGAGGCCTCCAATACATCAAATCCTGTGGTGGACAGAAAGACAGGTGATACTTCATTTGAAGGTCCATAATTTCCACATTGTTTCCCAGAACAGATTATGTCATTTGTTTTTAATTATAGGGAAGTTATAGACACTGTTCAATTGGTGCACTTGTAATTAATTCAAATGAATAGCTGCTGTAATGGCTTTTTTAGTTCGTGCACAGCAGCCAAGCTGAACAAACATAGGGACATGTGAAATATATCTACAGGCAAGCACACAATTCAACACAGACTTGGGTGCCAATTAGGAAAAATTCAGTCAACAGTGTTGTCACATTGTCATGTCTCTGTTAAGTATCTGTTTCTTTATCTATTTCTCATGTTTCATGTCCTGTATTTCCTGTTTTATTTTGAAGATCACTCACCCCTGTCTCTGTCATGTGCGCACCTGCCCCTGATTGTGTCTTCCCACACGTGTCTCCTATCACTCCCCATTTCCTCTTGTATTTTACCTCTTGTCTCACTCTGTCTCGTCGCCAGTTCGTTGACTTTCATAGTCACGTTCCAGCATTTGTCCTATCTTGTTCTCTAGTGTTATATGATCCTGTTTGTTTATCGACCTTGCCTTTCGCCTCACGTTTTTGGATACCTCTGCCTCGTCTGACTGCCTTCCTGTGTAACGAACCCGGTCTGTTATTAAACTACGTTTTTTGGGAAACCCTCGTTTTGAGTCTTGCATTTGGGTCCTTTCTCTGGTTTTGTTCATGACACATATAGAGTCCTCTTCAAAATAACCAGACTCAGTCCTCTTGAGGTCGACGAAGAAAAGGGATTCAGTTCTTTTTGTGTTCACAATGTCGCTTCATTTGAAAGACGACTGAGTTCTGTTTCTGGTCTGATGGGACCTCAGTCCTCTTTTTGTTCATGCTATAGCTCCTCTGGATCACAGGTGCTTCCACATAGAATGTTCATGAAGGTTATAATAATACCTTGCTGAACAAGCAGGTTTTCAGGAGTTTTTTGAAAATGTCCACACATGCAGTGTTGCGGTACAGCGCTGACCAAAACTACAAAAATACAGGCCACACTGTAATAAAATGGAAAGCCAATACTTTGGTACAGTTACACGTGGTAAAAATTGGGATTATTAACAGAGTTATAATTATAAATATATTTTAAAATAAAGAACAATACACTTCCAAACGATAATACTGTGCAGTGCACACATAACAATATTTCACAAGTTTCACAACACTGTTTTCTGTGAACCCAATTTATCTGACAGTTGCTTCAATTAGGTGGAAATTTTCCCAACCGCTAATGTTAGCTACACAGACCAACCACTAACTTAAGGTACACAGACCAACTGCTAACATTAGCTACACAGGCTAAGTGCTAACTTTAGCTACACAGGCCAACCACTGGTGTAAGCTACACAGAACAACCACTAACGTTAGCTACACATAAACCTGTTAGCTAGCCAACCTGTCCATACTATTACCACTGAAGAATATTGCAGGACTGTAGGTGGTGGTGCTGGTGACCAGGATTAGTGTGAGTAAGTTTATTGTAGTTCTTGTTTTTGTAGTTTGAGTTTTAAGTTTGAATAACATTTCTTAACAAAGCACATTTAAATGTCCATCACTTTTATTATCTTACTCTTATTAATCTAAATGTGCATTCACTCATAACAAAAGGAGGAATATCAGAACAAATAATCAAAGAACCATAAAACACAGGAAGTAATCAAGTTACATTATTCTGTAATACTTGGATTAGGTTGCTGACTACATTTTTAACAGGTAATCAGTAACTGTATTAGAATACATTTTCAAAGTCACCCTCCTAACCCTGATTATAATGTGTATTCAACTGGTTGTCCATTGTTTGTTCCCCAAAAGCCAAAGGTCATTGACAGTGTGTTTTCTTCAATATGAAAAGCCCTCTGAATGCCAGTCAGTACTAGTCCCAACCCAAGCAGCCAGACCTCTTCAGACGGAGATAGAGATCTCTGTCTCCCTCCTGGAAGTCAGTTCACCTGTTCTGATGCATAGCGAATGAGGGGGCTCTCTTTGCTTTCCTCCTTTGTTGCTGTTTCTCTTCCTTCAGCACGGCCTCTTGTGCTGCTGGGAGAACAAATTCCACAGAACGTCTAGACGTCTCCCCGGGCAGGGGATGTGTGATTTTTGCATATGTTCTCCTGCTACCCGCCACACTTGAAGGTTCCATTCTGAATTCAGCCTTTGTTGCTGTAACCTGGCGTAGTGGAGAAAGTAAATGACTCTCAGCTCATCAACTAGTGTCAAGGTGCCCTTAAGCTCCCCCCACCCCCGCCCCCCAGCTGCTGCGGTGGAGCCGCTCAGTGTGTGGTTGGACTGGACGGTGGCTGTGTGTTAAAGCAGGACGTAGCTGGATCAGAGCAGGGAGTTCATTTATTTAAAAAGAAAGAAATAATAAATGAAATGGAGGGAAGTGAAAAGAAAGTGAGATAAAACAGAAGAAGACAGTCATGAGGTTTTCAGTAAAGAGCCCGCAGGAGGCCCTGTTGTTAAATACTGGGCTGCCATCTATAGCTCTGCAGGAGGTGTCAACCCAGGGGTTAAACTGCAGCTTGGTTTGTTCATTTGCCTTCAGTGTGTGTGTGTGTATGTTTCTGAGATTGCCCACAGTGCAGGCTTCTTATTAACACCATAATCATGCTTCATTGTTATTGCCCAGTGACAAGAGCTCGTAATGCATGAATGTTTTTTCATTTATTTAGTTTTACTTATTATCCAAATAGTTATTATACAAATCATGTCCTTTCAGAAAACTAAAAACTATTCTGCTTCCATTCCTTTTGGACAACTTTTATTCTTTAAGGACTTCTAAACTTGCTCTGTGCCAGAAAACACCCTTGTTCCAGACAAGAATGCACATGTTCAAGCACTTTAAAAATGTGTTAAAAGCCTTGAAAATCTAAAGCTAATGATACCTACTGATAACATAGATGTAAAAATGTGCTATTATAATCATCTGTTTTTTTTTAATTAAAAGGCCCAATAAAGTTGTGTTCCAGATACTTGTCAACTCATTAGATTTTTACAAAAACATGATTTAATCAGGCATAAAAACAGTTAGCTATACCCTAAGGACCCCTGTCTCACTTCCTGGTTTAAAAAAGGCAGGAATACTGCTCAAGCACTGGTAAACTTTCTATTTTTTGACAAATTCATTAAATAATATTGCTTTTAGATGTGTCTCAACCATAACATGTCAACTCTGTAGCCCTTCTAAATCAAAGTTAAATAAGAATTATGGTTTAAAAATGTGTATTGATTAACATTAAGAGACTCTGAGACACACAAATTACTATGACTCTGCTGTGACATGAAAAACTGTAACATTTCATCAACCCTGTAAGACGTCTTTGTAAGAAGTCTGGACGCTCTCCTGTGTGTGACATCAGCTCCATCGTTTGGCTGTCAGCTCTGTCATAGAGAGGTTTTTTCTGTTGTAGTCATGAAATATATGTTCATAAGGAATTATAAAATGAGTTTCCGTCAACAAAACTATTTCACAGTGCATCTAATGTGTGCTCTTTGTGTTATAAATGATTTTGTGTGTGTGTTCGAGATTACCGGAGTGAAGTCCTCAGCTGTAAAAAAAAAATGCTTTTTTTAAAAGTAATGTCAAGGGTGTTATATTTTTCCAGCATAGTTGAAGGTAAAATATCAAAAATCTAAAAATATAGTTATGTCTCAATTCACAAGAATGAGTGTTTTTTTTTTAGATATTGTGTGTGTGTGTGTGTGTGTGTGTGTGTGTGTGTGTGTGTGTGTGTGTGTGTGTGTGTGTGCGCGCGCTCCAAAATGAACCTAGCTCCTGGTGGATTAACTTAAAAGAAATTTCTTCACACTTTACACACATTTATCCATGTCATTGAATTTGTTAAGCACCAGCGGCCTCTCTGATGAACACGTTACGCGATCTCCAGATTTTGCAGATTGTGGTTATCATCATGGATGTTCATAATGATGCATTAGTTCAGTATCTGTTAAACAAACTGCAGGCAGCGGCAGGAGCATGTAATTGTGTGAGAGACTGCGGCAGCGTCTGGAGGCAGAGGAGCTTCTGTCTGAATGCAGAGCTAATGTCAAAGTTACAGATTCACTTCTGTTCATTCCACCTCACTGTCAGGTGTAACCACAACACAAACTGTATAGACTGTATATGGCTTTATGATTTTTATTTGAAATTGAAAGAGAACTCATAATGGAGCTGTAAAAGGTAAAAGGTTTACTTGCCGTATGTATATTGCTATATGGTTGAGACACATCTTAGAGTATAGCTAACCCTTTTGTATGCCTGATTAAATACATTTTTTTTTGTACAAATCTGAGAGGTGACAGGAATCTGGGGCACAACTTTAAATGCCAACAATTTCCTAAAACAACGATAATCATAATAACACATTTGTATACCTGTGTTATCAGCAGGTATTGTTAGTTTTAGATTTTGAAGGTTTTTTATCACATTTTTAAATTGTTTTAAGATGTGAATGTTGTCTGGGACAAGGCTGTTTTCTGGTACAGAGCCAGTTCAGAAATTTTAAAAAATGAAAGCAAACCAGAATATTTTATAAATGACACATATTTCTTATATATAAATCCTTAAAAAAATAGAAATCCATCCATCCATCCATTTTCCTCCGCTTTCTATCTGGGGTTGGGTCATGGTGGCAGCAGGCTCTGGGTATTCCAGAGGTCCCTCTCAACAGCAACGCTTTCCAACTCTTCCATACAAGGCCGGTTATCTCAAATGGCCAGAGTGTAGTGCTAATAATGCCAAGGTTATGGGTTCTTTGTTTGTATCCTTTGTTTTTCATTCTGTCCCTGATTACTTCTACAACAAATTTTGTTACAAATATAAAGTCAGAAAATACATTAACAAAAAACATTAACTTTTTTTGTGACCACATGGCCTAATGGACAAGGTGTCCAGGAGATTGGGGGTTCAAGTACCTTTGTGGTTGGAAGCTCCAGCCTGACTCGAGGGATTGTGGTGGATACATGATTGCTGCTAACTTCTCTGTAATGGAAAAATTGTCTTTCATAGGAAATCCCTACTTTAACAAAGGGTGTTTTGCTCTGCAGGACCAAACATTATAAAGAATGTGCGCACTGGTCTATCCTGGTTTAATTCTGGAAGACCTTTTTGGTTTACTGAGATGGGTAAAGGTGGAAACCTGGAAAGAGATCAGACCCAACTAAACATGCCATATGAAAGTATTGTTTTTTTGTTCTGTGTCCGGTTAATTCTGGGTATAATTTTGTAAGCAAGCGTTCAAAACACGCCCGTTAGCTTAGATGGTCAAAGCGTGGTGCTAATAACGCCAAGGTCATTGGTTGAACCCCCAGACAGGCCAGTAGGGGAGAATTTTAAGTTGTCTCCAGCATCATGCTGTTGCTCACATGAACAACGATTTGGGAGATTTCCTGTCTTAATGATGAAAAGCCTGGAGGTGATCACACCTCAGTGATATGTGATCCTTCCAGTGAATTCTGGGTCTGCCCCTGGGTCAACTCCCACTTGGACATGTCCACAAAACCTCCATCTGAGGTCTTCTAGGAGGCATCCTCATCAGGTGCCCCAACCACCTCAGTTGGCTCCTTTTTGACAGGAACGAGAAGTGACCTACTCCAAGCTCCATACAGATGTCGGATCTCCTCACCCCCATCTCTTAAGGCTGAGCCCAGATGCCCCACGGAGGAGTCTCAGTTTGGCTGCTTGTATCTGCTACCTCATTCTGTCTGTCACTATCCAAAGCTCATCACCACAGCTGAGAGAACATAGATCGACTGCTAAATCAAAAGCTTTGCCTTCTGGCTCAGCTCTCTCTTCATCACAATGGTCCGGTGCAGCTGCCCACATTAGTGCTGACGCCACAACAATCTGCCTGATGATCTCACGCTCAGTCTTCGAGTCACTTATGAACAACACTCTGAAATACTTAAACTCATAATAACTCTCAACCTGAATCTAGCATTTCCCAGCAGAGACCCATGGCCTTAGATTTCACACTCAGCTGGAAACTGTCCCAATGCTCGCTGAAGCTCACAGCCTGATGAAGCCATCAGAACCACATCGTCTGCAAAAAGCACAATTCTGAGGTTAATGCATTCTGTGTAAGATAAATGGTGTGGGGTGCACTGTCTGTGTTAAGAACTCTCTACAGGTGGATTGACCCAGAGCAGGTGTGCTGCTAAGTTTAATGTCAATGGCAGCAATTAAACTTCCTCAATAATCTAGTTGGGCATGGCCTGCCTGGGGTATGATGCTTTGGAAGAAGCTGCTTAACCACTCAGCCACCTCATTTTTGGCATGTGTTTTTCAAGGTGACCACCCAGTATGTTGTAACAATCAAAGTTGAGTAACAAACTTTCTCTCAGTGCAGTGTGTGAATAAAGACAGGGGAATTAGCTCAAATAGAGCACCAGCTTAGCATGCAAGAGGTAGTGGGATCGATGCCTGCATTCTCCGTGAGACTTTAGCTTCCTCTCATCTGATGAGGAGATAATGAGTGAAAAACTGTGAGATAAGACTTGTTGGAAGGACAGACTTCTTAATGTCCTGTGAATCAAGTCAGACAGTGTTGGCTGAAATGAAGCCAGTAACCTTACTTACTTAATTTGCTCTCTCCCTTATAGGGTGTCAAATGTATCTTTCCATTTACAGTCATTAACCCTTTTACTCCTACCAGGAGGAGAAGATGAAACTTATTTGTTAAAGATCAATAAAATTCTTCAATAATCCAGTTGAGCAGGGCCTGCAGTGGATTGCGTCTTTGGAAAACCTTCCTGGGCATCAGAAGGAACAGCTTCGTCTTTTCTTTCAGTTTATTCTTGTCCTGTAGTGCCTCATGGTAAACTATACAAGTGTTCTTCTCCCAGCTGCTGTGAAGCAACAGCTGGAAAGACAGTAGCTGGGGATAGGGCCTTGGCAGCTGCAGGAATCCAACAAGGCAAATTGATTACATGCAATTCAAACCTGTCATTTGACTCTTCAAGCTGTGGTTGTACCATCACTAACCCTAAGAGCATGATATCTTAAGATAACTAGATTTTGACGAGGACAGGACTCCAGCCTGCATGTGCAGAGCGCAATGGATCAGCAGTCCATTGCCTTAACTTTTCCAGCCAAATTATCTTTGGCATGCATTTTTCAAGGTGACTACCCAGAAATCAAACAAAGTTTGTCAAACTTTGTCACAAAGCAAAGCATGGGGGAATTAGCTCAAATGGTAGAGCGCTCACTTAGCATGCGAGAGGTAGTGGGATGAATGTCCGCATTCTCAACGAGGCTTCAGTTTCCTCTCGTCTGTTGAGGAGATAATGAGTGAAAAACAGTATGATAAGACCTTTGTTGGAAGGACAGACTCATTAACATCTTGTAAATTAACTCAGTCACTGTTGGCAGTGCGTCATATCACTGCCTGAAATGAAGCCAGTAACCTTACTTACTTAAATTGCTCTCTGGCTTAAAGAGTGTTAAATATATCTCCATTTGTAAGCTAACCCTTTAACTTTAAAAAAAAAAGGAGCAAAGCTTAGTTGTAAAAGGTCATTAAAATTCCTCAATAAGCCAGCTGGGCAGGGACCGCAGTGGGATGTTTCTGAAGAAGCTGCATTTCTGGAGAGGCAACTGCTGGGGGCATCAGAAGGAACAGCACTGGCTTTCCTTTTAGTTTATGCTTGTCCTGCCATAACTCATGGTAAACTATATGCGTGTGCTTCTCCCAGCTGCTGTGATGCAACAGCAGGATGGAGGTTGGGCCTCAGCAGCCGTAGGAATCCTACAGGGCAAGCTGATAACCTGCAATACCAACCTGTCATCTAGGCTCTTCACCTCACGAAGTTTGTTGTCATAAAAAGTACACAAAGTTGAAGTTCTCTCAATGTGATGTATATGATTATGGGTGCTAGCTTAGCGCTGGAAAGGTAGCACGGTCAATCCTGGCGTTCTCTGCAAGATTTAGTTTCCCTTCTTCTGTTGAGGAGATAATGAGCAAAATAAGACATTAGTTAGAAGGAAAGACATAACTTACTGTGAAGATAGAGTATGAAAATGACTTCAATGGCCTGTAAAAGCATAAACTTAGATCACACATTAATCAGATCCACAGACATCGTAAAGTTGTACAGGCTAACGAAGTAAATGTTATTGTCTAATGTTTTTGACCTTCACAGTAAATTAAGGTTTGCTGTCTGGCGTATAAAGCATGAGACTTTGTTCCTCTTGTTTTAAGTCAGTACAAATTTTGCATATTTAATAACTAAGATTATAACCTTTCCCTAACCTTAACCAATAAAGTTTATTTTAATCATACAAACCAGAATTGTTTTTCGGCTGTCAAGAGTTGTCCTCTAGTTGAATCAAATGGAAAATCTTTTTGTACATAGAACATATTTACCCCTGTTTGATTGCACAGAATGTGTATATCTGAATCGCATCTTTGTTAATGGGCATGCACCGACTGCGTGCAGACTGTTGCAGTCGCTCCTGCTTGTTTTCTTAGTTCTCCTTTTTCTTTTTCACTGTATTACTTTACTTTAGTAGTAGTGGTAGTGGTAGTATTTCTGATTCTGATTCAGACTGCAAACAGGATATGGATACTTTTTACGTGCTCTAAAGTTGTAAAATTCTGGAAAATGTTACACAATCCCTGGCTCAGATTATTGGCCATATTTATTGTGATCCAGCACTGTGTCTCATGAATTCCAGTGTTGAAGGAACTTGGTCCAAACTCATTAAACAAGTTTTAACAACTTGATGCATGGCCACAAAAAGACTAATAGTAATGAATTGGGATGGTGCGGATCAGCTGAAAGAGGGACTGTGGCTTCAAACATTCCTGGAGATGATTTCCATGGAGGAAGCTGCATCCAACAGTGAACAGATTGCATTACATTTCTCACAAAACATGTGTGTCCGCTGTTCATGGGCACTTCATCCGTTATGACAAGGGCTCCCAAACCTTTCCAGCTCGAGACCCAAAAGAGAAATTTGGTTTCTTCCCAAGACCCAGGCTTACAAAAGTACATGATGAATTACCAGAATATTTGCAAATTCCCTATATGTGTAAACCTACTTGGCAATAAAACCGATTCTGATTCTAGCATCTACGTTTCAAACTGACTAGGAGAGGTCACTCAGTAGAGTGTAGATCCCCACCAGACAACAGGTGGTGAAGCACCTACTGCAATGTCACCACAACTGCCTGATTGTGCCGCAAGAATTAACATGACCCCCACGTACGTTGTCCTGGGCTGAGACAAGATTTCAAATTGAAGCAGTTGTCGATCACTTGCGGCCCCTAGTGGCCGGTTAAGACGAGTGAGTAGTCAGCTGTCAATGGTTGTATAAAACAGAGCAGTCAAAAAATAGAATTATAGCCCCACAGTCAAGTTACAGTTTCCATTCATGTCTGTCCACTCTCATATAATGTCTGTAATGAAGACTGACCACTATACTTGACCTGTATTAAACTTATCTGAGGGCAAATTGGAAGTTCTCACTATACATTTGTGATTCCAGTGAATAATTTCCAAATAGAAACATGCTGTCTTCACTTAGAGACTATTTTTTACAAAGCAGGACAGAGGACTGATAGAGAGCTGAACATTATGATGCCACAGTGAAGTTAATCTTTGACCTTTTGGATATAAAATGTCACGATAAAGTCATAGCATAATGCTATATTATTCTTCATACTTAATTTACATGATGAGGTGTAGTGTGCACCTTGTGTCTTACTGGCTGAACACAGGGAGTGCTTCAATTAAATAGATAAGAAGCACCAAGTGCCATGAACTCAAACACTTCTGACTGTTAATGCTGATAGTACAGGAACCTGTGGCTCTACCATCTGAATCAGACTCACACAAGACGTGTCTGTCACCAGCTCTGTGTGGAAATACTTCAAAAGATTAGAGAACAAATGAAGATGGCAGACATTTTTGCCCCCCCGGTGTTTAACCCAAGTCGGCGCCCATGTGCTCATTACAGTCTGTCAGAAAATGTCAGTGTTGTGGTCCAGGAGCTGATGTCAGATGAGGTTAATGTGCTCTTCCTTTCCAATTGTCTCTACCAAGAGGAGAGAGTGTCAAAGATGAATCATTGGTCAAGATGACGCTTCACACCCGTGTGATACAGCATGTTTGACAGTTGCATGCAAACGTCTAGTGCCCAGACGTATCTTGCAACAGGAAACCTTGTATCTCCAAGCTTAGTGGTCAGACAGGTTAAAGGAATCCCTCTTTTTTGTGAGTTCAGAGACAGTTTTTTAAAACCCACCGAATAATCTAAGAAATGTTGAGTCACCAAACTGGTTACCAAAGACCCTTTTTCTTTGTACTAGAGATACATGCTTTTCATCTGACTATTTTTTTTCTGTTCCTGTTGCTGTGCAGGAAAACATTTCAATATGTTTAAGGAGCTAATATAATCACGCACGTCCTGCGGTGCTTTAATGTACCCTGAGAAGGTCATTAGTTGATTGCGCACTAGTTGCTTCCATACTTCACACTCAGTTCTCCAAGAATTCATGGCTCTTAAAGCTTTTTCCGAGGATTTGAAGTCCGAGTGGAGAGCAGGGTGGAGCTCCGTCTCAAGGGCAGACATGACAGACAGCCAGAGGATGATATAGAGGATGTACAAGTCCCCAGGAGCCACTGTTACTGCGTATCAGGAAAGTCCATGAAAGCTTGGTCCAACTTTACAGAAAAGTGTTTGATTCTCTGAATATATAGCATTTTAAAAAATAATCTTGTGTCTGTTCATTTAGTGCAGATCAGAAGTCAGGATGTGGTAAGTGCAGCTTAGAATCTGACTTTAAAAAGTTAAGGAATACACCTATTAACACAAGAGCTGACTAATTTACCCCTCTTTAATCCCGCCCCTTTTTGCTCTGTGCTCCAATAACAGATGAGCAAGCTTGGCACTCAGCTGTACCTCAGTCAACTTACGATAATGTACTGTAATAGAGTCATCTTAGGTTAGCAAAACACTAGCTAATTATCTGGCTAATGACTGATTTAGATTAACTAGCTAGTTAACTAGTGTTTTGCTAATGTTAGAACACTTAGGCTTGTGCTACCTTTATAATTTAGTCAGCAACAACTTTCAACCATTGTGGTTCTTTTCAACAAAATTGAGCCTAGCACACATAGAACTGAACAAACTGTTATCCATCATGGATAACCCTGACCACCCTCTCCATCACGCATTGGACAAACAGCGGAGTTCTTTCTCCAACAGACTGAGACAGCTTCGCTGCCATAAGGACAGATACAGGAAATCTTTCCTCCCCCAAGCAATAACGCTGTACAATACCTCACCTCTGTCTGACAGACAGCACTCCGAACCCTCCACAGTGGGTTCTTTATAGTTCTTATATATAGTTATAGTATAGTAGTTATAGTAT
>JAJHUR010076795.1:0-10390 GCA_027495735.1 Lutjanus campechanus | reverse complement strand
TTTTTTTTTTCCAGGGTGCGCAGATTCTCTCAGCTGCAAAAGAACTGGGTCAGCTCTCCAAACTCAAGGTACCATAATGCCTTCATGTGTTTCATGTTAAATTCCCTGCTGGGGGCTCAGTTTTAGCAAATTCTGACCACTAAATGACTCACTGAGAGAGAAGTGGATGTGTTTTTGTGGAATGAACTCATCACTTTGCTCATCTTTTGGATGTGCAGGATCACATGGCAGGGGAGGCTAAGAGTCTGTCTCCCAGGCAGTGTGCTGTCATGGACGTGGCACTGGACACTATCAAGGTCAGTTTATACTGCTGGTTTTGGTTTCATTAGGATGTAGGGTAGACGGCTCAAATTAGCCTCATCAACTATTCATCCATTGATCGAGTACTTGAGTAGGATATGTAAGCAGCTTGTGAACATAAGTTATCTAATTGAACAAACCAGGCAAAAGTGTGTGGAGGATAAAGTGGATGAATCGAGGGGTGACTTTTATAAAGCAGGATTAGCAAGATGCTAAAATGCTAAATTCATTTTTTTGCTCAGGACAGTGATGAAAGGATAATTCTGGCCATTTTCCACTTGGACTTTATTTCAAAGGGATATTTCAGATTATTTGAAGTGGGGCTGTATGAGGTACTTACCAACAGTCAGTGTAGGCGTGGTCCCAGTGTGCTTTAAAATAGTTACTAATATTTTGGCCAAAATATAATAAACATCCTGTTGTCCTTCTGGACATTTATGCTGAATCACCACCTGTTTCTTTTGCAGCAATACTTCCATGCAGGAGGCAACGGGCTAAAGAAGGCGTTCCTGGAGAAGAGTCCTGAGCTGTCCTCGCTGCGCCACGCTCTGTCCCTCTACACTCAGACAACAGACACACTCATCAAGACCTTTGTGACCACCCAACACGCACAAGGTAGTTCAGACCAATGTCTAATGATACATCTAAAAGGGTATAAGGAGAAAGCATTTCCCGTGGTAGACCAGCAGAGAGCACTGTGTGTGTATTTTGTGTGTTTCAAGAGTTTCTGATGCTGACACGTTATTGCTGTCTTCTCTTTATCTCCTGTGCTGCCTCTGTGCCAGTGCACAATGGAAAGGGTATTAGGTTAACTCCCAATGAAAAAATACAGCCCAGCAGGGGTAGGTTTCATTGATCTGACAGCTCTCCTCTCTTTCCCCATCCACTCTCCCTTTGTACATTTTTGTTTTGTCACTCTGTGCCACTACCGTGGGTAGGTCTGACCCTAACCCAACCTTTCCACCTGTATCCCCTTCTCAGACTGACTGCATAAGGAATGAAAGTTTATTTTTTTGCCTTTATCGGGTCAAATATAAACTGATTTTTATATCTGGGTGTGTGTTTGAACCAGGTTCAGGTGTTGACAAGCCAATAGGTGAGGTGTCTCTCCAGATCGAGCTGCACACTAATCCTGGGAATAAGGAGCGGAAAGTGAACGTCAGAGGTCTGTTTGGGTTTCATAACATGAAGCTAAATGTGTGGCATTTTTAGCCTCGTCAGTGTTCTCAACTGACAGATGTCCTCCGTGTGTGTGTCTGTTTTTTCACGTTAAGTTATCGGAGCCACTGACTTGAAATGGCAGACGTCCGGCATGTTCCGACCCTTCGTGGAGATCACCATGATTGGGCCTCACCTCAGCGATAAGAAACGCAAATTCCAGACCAAATCCAAAAATAACTGCTGGTCTCCCAAGTTTAACGAGAACTTTAATTTGTAAGTACTGCAACGGTTGCTCCTGCTGGATATTTTAATAAATATGGAAACAGCAACCACTGAAATCAAAAAATGTTTCTTAGTTTTACAGATGTGTTGAACTTGCTAACTTTGAATACTCGACAATTTCTTTGATTTTCTTTTTTAATATTTTTATTTGTGTTGCTAACCAATAACATCAGTAGCTATGTGATTATTTCTAGCTTCTGGTCTCCACAGTTACAGCTACATAAGGAAACCTGACCCTCAGAATGATGTAATGTGGCATCAGTAATGTTATTGTTAACAAACCTGTCTAATCTGTGATGCTCTGTTGCTTGTGTAGAGTTTTGATTTCATGCATAATTTTAGAGCTGCAACAATTCGTTAATTAGAAAATTCAAAACAAAAATCTCACACCTTCCAAAAAAACTGTTGACTGTTGGTTGGACAAAACAAGTAAACTGAATATATCGCAGAGGGCTTTTAGAAATTATTAATGGCACATTTTAATCTTTTTTTTTTTACACTGTAAAAAAAAAATAAGGTCACAAAACTCAATTTCAAGGCAACTGTCTTCACTAAATATTTGAGTTTTCAGTCAAAATCAAACTAGTTTGGTAGTGAAACAGTTTTGCTGACCTATAATCTCAAAAGATTGTCTCTCAAAAGATTCTACATCTAAGTTAATTTACTTTTCATCTTTATATAAACTTGAATCTTGGAGTTTTAGAAACTGAAACATTCAGCATGTCAAAAGAGTGACCCGGGATTTACACCAGGCACGGCTGCGCCGCGGTTTTGGTCCGTCATACTTGCGACTTCAATTCACACCAGCAGCGTTTCAGAAGCGGAGCGTCTCAGAAGCGGAGCAGTTGTTCACTTGTTTACTTCGTCGTTTTGGGTCATTTTTCCTTGATTTTTGTGCTTCTACCATGGGTAAGAAATCTATGTAGTTATGTGGTTTCTTTTTTGTATGTTTTAATTGTGTTTAATGTTGTTATTTCCTTCTTTATTGTGCTGTAGTCTTCAAAGTCATGGATCAAAGTTTTGGAGCTTTGTTTAATTAAAAAAATCATCTCTATTATCATCCCAATATTATGAAACATACCTGTTGTCGCCAGGTATGACGTAATGTGAAATACGATCCGTCGTCGTCACAAGATGTTTTATTTTGAAAATTGACCGGATTCACTATGCTTTTCGTGTCGGGACTGCCTGTCTGGTTCGATCTCCTCTGCGCAGTTTGATGCACCATTCATCAAAAATAGACTTGCTGCGTATTCTCTGTGGAGCAGAGCGCCCAGCCGCCTCTGGGACGCAGCTGACACGCACCGTGGCGCATCTGGTATAAACACAAGCATTGACTAGAATGGCTGCGTATCACTCCGAGTGCTGTGGCACAGCCGTAACGCAGCGCAGCCGCGCCTGGTGTAAATTAGGGGTGAGACAGCGAGCTGTGAACCTGATTTGTCATTATTTTGGTGCTTGAAAATTAAATGTTTACAGTTGAAATGTTAAATTATTAACCATGCAGCTTGAAGACCTCAAACCTCTGTGTTCTTCTCCCCCCTAAGTGTTCTGGGTAAAGAGGACGGCTTCGAGTGCTACGAGCTGCAGGTCTGCGTCAAAGACTACTGTTTCGGCCGCGCTGACAGAGTGGTCGGCTTGGCCGTGATACAGTTAAGAGAAATCACAGGGAGGGGCAACTGCGCCTGCTGGTTGCCGCTGGGCCAACGCATCCATATGGACGACACGGGTCTCACCGCCATGCGGATCCTCTCCCAGCGCTCCAACGACGACGTGGCCAAGGAGTTTGTGAGGCTGAAATCGGAGACTCGTTCAGCCGAGGAGGGCAGATGAGGAGAATTATCTTACGTAGATGGCCATGTGGCCTCTCTCTTAGACCTTTGATGTGTCTTAGCTGCTGTTGACTGTTTGGTGGCGCCTTGCCAAGCTCACCGACTCACTGTCACATTCACGCTCTGGGTATTTTGGACAAACACTCGCTGTCCGTGTTCCTCAAACACTCAACATTATTTACCGAGCTACTGTACAGCACACAACCAAGTAGACACTGGCTCAGTCAACCTTCACACTCACCAGCTGTCTGACCACTTACTCTCATTTAACCTTTTTTTTAACTCTCTCTTGTCATCAGTGCGCACGCCATAGCCTCAAGGAAACAGAGGATGCCAGGCCCCGCTGGAGGGCCCACACAAGTTCCCACTCGTCCCCAGTGTAGTTGTGCAATAACCCCTAAACCCCTAAACCCCTCGAACCGTGGCCGTGTGTTTGATGCCTTACACTCTGCAAGCTGTGAATGTGTGAAGTAAAAAAAAACATGTTTTGAATGCCCTCTTCTGTCACTCCACTGTGATGGTTTGAGTAAATGTGAAAATATTGTGTGGTTTATCTCATAAAGGGGTCTTTTGTTTGATGAATGAATGACTGGTAGCTAGGAGACAGTCCTCGTTTTTATGGTCTGTTAATGAATAGAGTGGGAGTGAAGCTGATTAAATTAAGTTTATCTTGTACAGTTAATGTGTCAAGATAAGGTACTTAAAGTAATAATTTGACCCCTTAATTTAAACGATTGTCCGGTTAAATGTGTGCCTTGCCATGTTACGTTTCCGTTCTTGCTTCCCAGGAAAAACAGCAACGATATCAGTAAATAATAAAATCAAAAAACATATGCTTTAAATCAAAATCTCAAGAACCAACCATGTCAACATTCACTCTGGCCAGGAATCAGCTCCATTACCAACATGTTGGCTCAACCGTGATGGTGCAGCCATTTTATTTATTTTTTTTATACATATTTATTTTTGTCTGTGCTTTTCAGAGCCCATGATTTAAAATGTTGTTTACTGCTGGGAAACGGATATGTTTGCCAGGACAGTGTGTTTGAGAATTTGCACAGAAGAGTTTCTTTACAAGACAAGATACACATCCTTAGAATATGGTGACAACCTAGTGTTTGTTATGGAATTGACCATTCTTAAGAACCACCCCTTTTCAATCTGTGCACCAATAGCAGTTGAGCTAGCTCGGTGCCTCCGTCAGCTTTCTCCTTTCCTGTTTACTGTGCTTGGATATACTATGTGCCAGGCTTATCTATGCTGAAAATGAATTTGCAAAAAAACAACAACAAAAGATTGCCGGGGGACCTGTAAAACCGACATATATCGACATCTAAAGTTAGCAAAACACTAGCCAACTAACTAGCTAATCTGTGTCAGTCATTCGCTGGCTGATCAGCAAATGTTTTGCTAATGAGGCAAACAAATTAGTTAGCATGTTGCTTCCATTGGCTAATTTAAGATGTGACTATATATGTTGCTTTTACAGTAAGAAAGTTGAGGGAGGTACCAAGCTTGTTCAGTTGGCTTTTACTAGGTCCCGCCCCTTTTTGCTCTGTGCTCCAATAACAGTTGAGGTAACTTGGGGCCTCAGTCAGCTTCATCCTTTTCCTATTAAAGCACCCTAGTGTCACATCTTAAGCTATCTAATTTTAGCACAACACTAGCTAACTATGTAGCTAACGTAAGCTTACTAGCTAGCTAATGACTGATGTAGATTAGTTACTTAGTTAGCTTTTGCTAACATCTTCAAAATGTGCTTTTCTTTTCAGCATAGAGGAGCCTAGCACACTATGTCTATGAAATAGCAAAGGAGAAAGTTGTATGAGGTACCAAGCTTGCTCAACTGTCATTGGAGCACAGAGTGAAAGGAGGCGGGACTTAAAAGGGGCTAATCGCTATTGAAACACAGATCAAAAAGGGGCAGGAACTAAGAAGTGTCAGTCACTAACAAAGTTGGCGATTTGTATCCTTGACTCACAATACTGACGACTTGTCTTTTATGGTGAAGAAATATTACATGTTGAACTTTAATGGTAACAACTTTCTTCCCAAAAAACAAGAAAGTCTGAACATTTGAGCTCTTCAGCTGCTGTGTTGAACAGGAGTGTAGAATCACTTATGGTTTACATTTATCTTCCTGCTCTGTTTTCTTCTACTCTTCCTATGAGAGGCCTTACTTTGGTGAAAAAACAAAACACAAATATGTGTAACTTTTTAATTTTTTTTTTTTTTTAATCCTTGTATTTCCTCTCAGAAATGAGGACTGGCCACTTCTTTACCCATTATGATGTCAAATAAGTTTTCCAAGTGATGTTCCTTATCATTTTGTACTTTTTATCTTTGATGATATTGCAAACTTAACTATATAGGTTATATTTTGTGTTCTGTTCCTTCTGGTATTTTGTAAATGTTAATCCTCTTTGATAGTTCACTGTATCGTAAGAGATGTTTCAGATTTATGAGCGGGTCATATACAGTGAGATGTGTGCCAGTGAATTTGTTCCTAACTGAATGAAGAATATTAAAATGTTACTCTTAATGAAGGATGGATTATGCTGAACCTCAGTGTGTGCACATTTTTAAGATGATCACAAATTCACATTCCTCTTTGTTACATCTCATTACTATCCCCTGTGAATAATAATTTATCAGTTTATGAGGGCAAATGTTCTGTAATATACATGTTCCTTGTGCCAAGTGTTTTTTTTTTTTATTTCTATATTTTCTAAATTTGTTAACCCTTGCACTATCACTATGTCACTGCAATAGTTAACAAGTATATCACAGTTTGTGGTGTTTTCTTTGTATTGTCATGACTCTGAAATGTTGTCACCATGTAAACACTATGATTAATGAATTTTGTATAAAGTATTTGAGAAGAACCTATAAATGTGTCTACTTGTTTTTTTTACAATACAATATAACAGTAACTTTTCTGCCTTAGTAATTTAAATATGATTTTACTTTACCACCTTGGCATCTTGCAACTAATGAGACTATTTCAGACAGAAAGGAGGCGACGGCGGCACTGCGAAAGACGCCGGAAACGAGGCAAACGAGCCGGCATCAAAGCCAGGCTCCCTGGTTAACAAGATGGACGAGATTAAACTACGGGACGTTAACAGCCGGATAAACAGCTGTATCATGGTGATAACAGAGACCTGGCTGCATGAAAACATCCCGGACCTAGCCGTGGAGCTAGCAGGACATACAATCTTCTGGGAGGACCGCACATCGGACTCCGGTAAGAGAGTCTGTACTGTCATACATCAGTTTCTGCATGGACAATGTAACATCAAGGAAACAGGTGAAAACATTCCCCAACTAGAAACCCTGGTTTAATGCCAAGATCAGAGCACTACTCCAGGCCAGGGATTCAGCACTAACATCTTTAACCGTTCACTGCAGCAAGCCACAGTCCCCACCTGTCTGAAAACTGCCACCATAATCCCTGTGCCCAAATCCTCTGCCATCACAGGGTTGAATGATTACCGGCCTGTGGCCCTGACACCGGTGATCATGAAATGTATGGAGAGACTGGTGTTACAGCATGTCAAGGCCCACATCCCACCTGGCTTTGACCAACATCAGTTCGCCTACAGGTCCAACAGATCCACAGACGACTCCATCTCCATCGCCCTCCGCACCACTCTCAGCCACACTGAAAGCCCCAACACATATATCAGGATGCTGTAACTCCATCAACCCCAGTTGACTCATCAACAAACTGCAGACACTACAACTTGGAACCTCCCTCTGTCTGTGGATCAAGGACTTTCTGACTAACAGACCCCAGCATGTCAGAATGGGCACCTCCACATCCTCTACCATCATCCTCAATACTGGTGTTCCTCAGGGCTGTGTGCTGAGTCCAGTCTTTTACACACTGTACACTCATGACTGCGTCGCTACTCATGGCTCCAACACTCTCAACGAATTTGCGGATGATATAACCGTTGTATCAATGAAAATACACACTCTGGTGACGAGGCACCATACAGGGAGGAAATCCAAGCACTGGCAGCCTGGTGCAGTGACAACCACCTCAACCTCAACACCAAAAAGACAAAAGAAGTCATCATTGACTTCCGGAAGTCAAGGACCACACTGAACTCAGGCCTGAGCATCAATGGGGAGGAAGTGGAACGGGTCACCAGCTTTAAGTTCCTTGGCCTGGACATCTCGGAGGACCTGGGCTGGACTGTGAACACCACCCACATCATCAAAAAGGCCCAGCAGCGTCTCTTCTTTCTGAGAATGCTGAGGAGGAACAAACTCCCTCCACCTCTGCTAAAAAACCTCTACCACTGCACAATAGAGAGTGTCCTCATTTATGGATGTACGGTGTAGTATGCCAGCTGTACTGCGTCTGAAAAGGAACAACTGCAGCGGGTCATCAAGATGGCTCAGTGGATCATTAGCTCCCCAGTTCCACGCCTAGAGGAGATCTACTCCAGCCGTCTCCACCGACGGGCCACAAAGATCCGGGATGACCCCGCCCACCCTGGACACTCTCTATTCACCAGCCTTCCCTCTGGCAGACTCAGAGTCATGAGAGCCCGCACCAACAGACTGAGACACAGCTTCTTCCCCATGGCTGTGAAGAGACTGCTGCAGGAACTATGACACCCCCCCATAAGCACACATACACACCCACTACTACCTGGGTACTATTTTAGTATTTAATATTACATTATATTTTTATATTTATATTACATTATATTTTATGACTAGGACATACTGCTGCTACAAGGAGGTGTTGCCAAACAGAACTTCATTGTACCCCCTTGCAATGACAATAAAGCTTCTTATAATCTTATTTCAGATAATTGAAAGAAAGCGAAAGCAAGAATTTATTAATGCTTCCATTTTGAATACTGAGACCTGAAGATTATACACGGGAGAGTCACCTTCTTAATTAAACCAACTCATGA
This sequence comes from Lutjanus campechanus, assembly GCA_027495735.1. Lineage (NCBI taxonomy): Eukaryota > Metazoa > Chordata > Actinopteri > Lutjaniformes > Lutjanidae > Lutjanus > Lutjanus campechanus. Next base: position 1,878 of record JAJHUR010076795.1, on the reverse strand, counting down.
GTTATTGTGTCACCTTCACCAACTTGGACTATAGTGAATATTATACAGTTTTTAAGAATGATCAGTTCTTACGTAGTGTCTTTTTTATCAGTCATTGAACTCAAACTTCAGAGTGTGTATTTTCAGAGCAGTTAGCTTTTGATTTCAGGACAATGGGCTTAACTTTACACAGACAACTGACAGCTACTGTATAAACAGCTGATCAAACTGCAGGGTAGGACACATTCTTAAGGAGGTGGCGGGTGAACAACTAGCCTCAACCATAGATCCTATATTAGATAGAATTACAACCTATTTAATATATAGTCTATGGCTCCAACTCACTATCTGTACCACAGTACTAATTTTTCCCTCAAAATTGCTACATATTGCTCCTTTAATAAGAATACCAATACGTTTTTTTTATTTTTAATCTTGATTTATCATTGTTTTTGGCCTAAAGTGTTGTAAAGACTGTAAAAATATCTAACCTATATACAGAATTTAAAAAAGAAAAATGGCAGCTAAAATGCCTCCATCCTTTTCCTGTCAATTTTGCCAGTGGCTAGTCCCGAGTCTGCTCAGATGCTGAATCCCAAAAAAGAAAAGTCCCAGAGGAAAATGGAGTATTGAATAGTACCCAAACAGATTTTTGTTTCGGTCAGAAATGGCTCTTTTGTTGGGACAGGTTGCTGACCCCTCCTTTATTTTTTCCTGTTGAGGTCAAACGTGCATCTCCTCAGTCATCAGGTCTGTTTTACCACTTTAAAACATAATTTGCAGTCTGTTTGCTTGCAGGCACACACACACATACACACAATAACTAATTTAACAAGCGCTTCATGTTGAGGTCCCCTGGACAACACAGAGTTCCTTTGTGTTGGAGCTCACGTATTAAATTCCATTTCTGAAAGCCCATCAGTCATTAAGTCACAATGTTCACAGCTGTCATAGCTCATTTTTTAGTCATTATTAATGTTTAGAATGTAACAAATGCCTGTTTCCCACCTGTGAAAGAGGCTGAATGTGACTTGGACTAAAGGAGATGACATCAAGAATGTAAGTCTGAGCATGCGCACCCATCACAAGGTGTGTCACACACCTGACCGCCCAGATCACAGCAATAATGCTGGCCCTGATTGGCTGCAGCCGTTCACCTGTACTGTTGTTTTACTGCCCCTCCACTCCTGCTCCATCTCACCGTCCAGGTCCAAAGATCGCTGCACTGTTTGCTCAAGCCCTGAGCTGTTAGTCGCAGGGGGATCCCAGCTCTTCCTGCATGAACCTGAAACCTCCACTGTCTCTCACCACCGCACCACTTCACCTGTCGTCCATCCTGCGTGTCTTTCATCCTGCTGGAGGCCCCAGTTGAACCCCCTTCTCTGTGTGGGACTAGTTTGGTGCCTAGGACATCGAAACAGAGGACGGACGAGGGCCTGGATTCACTTTATCAGAGACGGAAGCAAAGAGAAGACTGAAACTTGTAGTTTCTTCCCTCTCTTTTGTTTTTTTGGGGCCCTGTGTTCCTATGTGTGTGTGCAGGACTTAAAGGACACAAGAAACCACATTTTTGTTTGAGGTACGTGGCTGATTTTCATTTGTTTTCAGAGACTTGGAAAATGGTGGGAAATGTACAGCATTTTTGTAGAGAAATGTCACAAAGGGGCCCACATTTCAAACCTTTTGAAACATGATAAACATAAGAAATACATGACTTATCAAAATCCACTTCGGGTTCACAATAACTCATTCGATGTCATAGTTGTGTGAATGCAAGTTCGATAATAAAGAGAGGGAAGCATGTCCAACCAAGACTTTCGGTTTGGGACTGGCTTTCCAAACTGTACACAAATACAAATTAGGACATTGCTAAGCAGGACAGTGTAGTAGTGAGAAAAC
>JAJHUR010076791.1:0-14934 GCA_027495735.1 Lutjanus campechanus | reverse complement strand
AACAGGATCACACTTTATTTAACAGTGCACTAATAAGACATAACAAGCCGTACTTTGTAGCAAATAGACAAAACTGCAAATAATATGTTCCTCATTAGACACTGAACAAACACAACTGCACCCTAATTAAACACTAAAACCCTCTAGACCGCATTGGGCCCTGATTAGACTTTATTAGAGGGTAATTTGGGACACAAACCATGAACTAAAGGTCAAAATTACAAAGGTAGAAAAATATTTTGTCGAGGGGTGACTGCACAGATTTATTGTAATGTCAGATAATTTGATTTGATCAAAGAAGTAGGCATTGGCTTTCGGTACTCGTCAGTTGTATGGGACCAACCAAAGGTGTGTCTCATGTACCAGATATGTGATTTCACTTTAGTTTACAGTACATTTCTGTCGTAATGTGCTCTTAATTACTCTGTAATAAGCATCAAACTGTGGGAAATAATACACTTTATTTTACAGTACAGTTGTGTTCTACCCTCTAGTCCAATAAGGGTCTATTAGAGGGTTTAATACAGTCTAACAAATAACATATTATTTCTAGTTTTTGTCCAATTTACGGTTTTGACAGTTTAAGAGAGAACTTAAGCATTATAATATTGCTAATAAAGACTTGAGAACAATACAGTGTGTAGTCCCTTTCAAACAGTAGCAGTGTTTCAACAGTTGGCTCCATATGCACTTACAAGCCGATGCTTTAAGGTGCTCTTACTTCACCTTCCCAGACAGCTGACAGCTTCAGAAGAGTCGGATGGAAAGGCCGTAACCTCTGGAAAGTTCTCCAGCTGAGCAGCGCTCTGACCTTGGTCACTTTTAGATGGTAATTAATTAAACCACATGATTCCTGACTTTCGGCTCGGCCTCCACCTGCCTGTGTGTGTGTTTAATGTATGTGTGTGTGTGTACGAGAAAGAGGAAGAATGCTACTGTTTGAAATTGTGTGAAAAAGTCTATGTGTGTGTGTGTTGGCATTGCATCAGACTGAGTGATATATGAGGATGTCGGAGTACAGCAGGGCATCATCCGACAACTAGGTCTGTCCCGCACACACACACAGACACACACACACACACACACACACACACACACACACAGACGCTCACAGAGAGCTAGGTCAGCAGTGAGGGGCCTCTGAGCCAGCAGTAGGTTAAAGTCTTAATGACGGACATTTCTCTCAGGAAACTTCTTTCCATATGTTACAGGGAGACTCCCTCAAATCATCATTTTTCACCTTGTTAGAGGAGTGTTTTTGGCTTATGAGACAGCAAGAAACAGGTAGAGGAGGGAGGAGGGGAGGAGACGAGACAACAGAGGAGGTGAGTTAACAAAAAAAAAAAGGAGGAAAAGAAGTTTTTTAGTCACAATCTGCCTGCGTGTTTCTTTGTGTCCTCCTTATGGACGGGAGGAGAGAAGGTACGGGAGGACAGGAGGGTTCAAGTGACAGGCAGATTGATAAAAAATGGAAGATTTTCCATAATTCACAGAAAGCCATACTTTCCTGATCCTCGCTGGATTACTGCAACAAGCGAAAAAGTCATATGAGACCAAGAAAGAAATAGAGCAATAACGGAGGTGAGGTGGGAGGAGGAGGGGAAAGAGGCGGGGAATAAGGGCAGCTTGTTACGTTTCCTCCATGTTTTAATCTATATTTTAAGGCGTATATCTGTTTGGTGTAGCTCCCGAGCGATTCTGCGTTTCCCCCGCGCCTCCGACAGGATTATTCTGATGGATGACGCATCAGTGCATAACACCTGTCACAGAAACAGCTCATCTGACAAAAGCTCGTCTGTGCCACAGGAGAAAGAGCGCAGAGACTCTATCTAACCTGCCACAAGCTGATCCACTGCACACTAGAAATGCTAAAAAAATAAAAATAAAAAAAAAATAAAACACTTTTCAACTTTATCTGTGTATTTGTATAAGTATGTACGCCACTGCAATTGTTAGTACTCGCTGTGTCTGGTAGGAAGGTTTATTCATGCCCAGAATCCTGCGCCTGATGATGCAAGCAGGGCCAAAAAAGTGGCAAGAAAGACTTATTTCAGCCCCGAGACATCTAATCATCTCTTTACCAGATAAAACAGCGGGACTTTGAAAAAATAATGTTTTTGATTTTAATGTTTGCCTTTTGCTCCTGCGTGCTCTGTGACGCCATCAGATACATACGTAATGCTGAAAATGTCGAGGAACGTCCCTCTGATTGGACAGCAGACAAAAAGTCGCAGTGAGTGATGTAGAGGAATGTCGAGGGGATTGTCTGTTCATTTCGGTCTGTTCCTAAATTTCGTCAGACCACATGGAAAAAGTGTGAAAGTCAGGAGGTAGTGGATGCTGGAGGAAGACTTTAGGAGGGCAATTCACGCCCGATCCTGCTAATCATCCTTGAACAGAGACAGGGGTTACAATCTCCCTCATATCTCATATGTATACAGTATATATTATGATGTAACCCAAGTTCTGCACCTCTGTAGGTCACATCTAAGCAAGTCCCAGCTAAGTGAAGCCTTTAAAATGCAAGGTCACCAAAGCACAAAGTTTAAAATCCACTGGAATCTACCAGACACTCCACTGCTTAAACACACCCAATGTGATCACCACCTCAGATGAAATAATATTGCCATTTAGGAGAAAGAATGCATTAAGGTACATTGATTTTTTTAATAACATATGTATTTAGTGAAATGCATCCTCTGCTTTTGACCCTTCCTAAGTCAACAAGTGGACAACCACTGTTTAGCGCACAGGGACCGACTCCAGCACCTCAATCAAAGATACATGTATGGAAATTCAAACCCAAGACCCTCTTGCTGTGAGGCAATAGTGCTAACCACTAGGCCACTGTGTTCATACAAGACTTTTAGGTTTTTTTTATATTAGATGAAACCTCTACTCAGAATGAAACTGGGCTGAAAATTACACATATGTTGTCCCATTTTATCAGTTTGTGTAATCCCAAGCCTGCACAGTTCTGAGAAAAAAGTCTAATTAGGCAACTTAAATGAAAACACCTGTTTAGTTGGGACCGTTGGGTGTGTGAATGCAGAGAAAAAAAAAAACTACTTTCAAGTATAAATGTTGCAATTTCTCATCTCTGTTTGCTTCAAAAAGGCAGGAAAGTTTGCATTAATGCCTAAAGATATGTGTCTTTTACCACTGATGTGAACACATAAAAATATTACAGTCTGGTGAGAAAGTAAACAGGTTACAAGTTGTCTGCCAACAGTCTTGATTGACAGTTGACATTGATTGACATCACACACTAAAATCACTTCTCGACTCGTGCGTCTGCCCAGGATATCCAGCACAGACCTTTACCTTGGCAGGGTAAACACAGATGTTACCAATGATACTAATGAGCCAACATGCACAATAGCAGCACCCTGACTCTGTTTGACCTGGATGGAATGGAACCTTAATTAGAATCATTGGTAACACCTGTGTTTACTCTACTGTTGATGTCAAAGTATTGCTATGAAAAAGGTCTATTGGGCAACTCCAAAGACACTGTATCACATCTTAACATGGAAAAATGCAAGCGAGACATGGTGGTGCAGCCAGACGGATGGTTTAGAGGCGAATGGACTGCACGTAGCACTCCAGAAGTCCCATCCTCACAGTGAAGCCGTAGGGTTCCAAAGGGTGGAATGGCCTACAAATGCAGAAAAAAAGCTCATTGCACCCTTTCACATTAAACATTTGCCAAAGGGTTTTACCCTGAGCAACACAGCCCACATTTCCATTGCATGATATGGTCAGCTTGACTGTCAATGCTCTTTTCTGGTTTTCCATTGTACATAGTACCAGGTACTTTTCTTGGTACCACGTCAGTTCCAAGGTTCCAACTTCCACTGATCGGTCCAGTAAATCGTTACCTACATGACACAGGGCAGCCAGAGTCTTCTTGTCATCTATGATCTGATGTAGGATTTAAATCTCTGCTTCTTGTCTTCAATATCCTCAACTGTTCCTGTGTTCACGTGTGATGTCGCTGCAGTTTTACGCAGAGCCGCAAAGGCTACACTAAGAATCTGGTCTATGTTGAGGGGGTGCTATCTGCAGTGGAGGACGAAATTGGAAAAAAAAAGTCCCAAAAGTGAGCTCTACTATTTTCAAATCAAGTTTTTGTGTCCGCCAAAACTGTTGTGATTCGGTAGAAGGTGGGCAGGATGGAGAGAGAAAGAGACAAACAGCAGAGCAGCAGGTGACTGAGAATGAAGAGATAGGAAAGCTCTAAAGCCAAAAGAAAACTTGGAAGCAATGTTTTGTTTTGGGGATACCTTTATAAGAGTTCACCTCACATAATATTCTGGCAGGCTGGCCCCTCTTAAGGTCAAATCCTGCGATAACCCCTCAGAGGAAGAGAAGGTGGAGAAAGAACAGATTAGTGGAATAAACGGGCAGCCAGAGAGAGAATAGGGGGAAAAAAAACGGTGAGCAATAAACAGCAACAGTCTGCAAATACTTCTCTGGGTTTACTGTGAGCACTGAGCGAGAGAGACAGAAAGTGAGGGGGAAGAAAATTATTTTGATGAATTGCCAGTGTTTAATTCCAGGGCACTGTGGTCATGCTTTACTGTACGCTGAGAGATTTCCGGGATATGAACGGCCTCGATACCGAGCAAAATAAATAACAAGACAAGAAAACTGCATTGTGTGTGTTGGCCCACACACAAAACTTAAAAGTGTTATCACTTTTGGCTGATTTAGTTTGTACGTTGCAGTATTTTTCTGCAGTTAGGAGACAAATGCCTTGTAAAGAGGCATTTTACAATTTTCTTGTTTACTTAAAAGGAAAATTTTGCACTTGTGAAGTGGATTTCCACTCAGTATTCATGGTAAATGTAATCAGTTGAGGCAATAAATTCATCAGTGCTGCTATATTGACCAAGAAAACAGTTTTTCAGCTGCAAAATCTGATGTCACAGTGATGTCACAGTGATGTAAGGAAGAACTACAGGCTATTTCTACATTTACCATCAATACTTACTGAACATCCACACGAAAAGTACAGAAATTTCCCTTTCATCAAAGATTATTTTTTTAGGGCATCCACAGATTCAAACTGTCAAATTTCAGCTTGGTCCCTACCGCACCCTTCCATCTCTGTCTATCTTTTGAATGTTTTTGCTTTTACTACTTTCCCAACCTTGTCTCCAATGGCAACTGTTTTCGCATGTTGACGTCGAGCCATCCTCCTCTCATAACCCTAGACACAAGCACCTTTCAAAGGGTTCTGGTGCCTTATTGTGATACAATTTCCATAGATCACAGATAAATACAAGCAATAGACACCTCTTGAGAAAGAAAAAGATCTTGATTGGGGGTTGAAAAGAATTTGATTGCACTATATGCAAATTATGAGACAGATAGAGCTCTGCATTATGAATTGCTCTCGTCTATTAGACATCCTATTGTTTGATTCCATTTGCTGGATTCTTCTTTGTTTGAGTCTTTAACCAGAGTCCAGTTGCCCCTGCGTCATCTATGTCAAGCAGATAAATAAGAGAGGATTACTGGCTGGTGCAGTGTAGAAGATTTATTGGCAAAGTTCTAACTGACAACAGTCCAAAGAGGGCAAACAAACCCAACGGTGTACAGGCCAAAATCCAAAGTCCCCAAAACAGGCAGAGCCCAAAAAAACCAAGGCAAATATTCCAAAAGAACTAAATGGTTCTAAATGGTCAGCCAGGTCTCATTCCCAACTCGCCGCATACTGTCAAATTATTAAAGGGCACCTTGTGCTTCAGCATCAGATGCTGATGGGTGGTGACAAATTGCTGATGAGTTGGGGTGAGAACGCAGTGAAATGCTCGAGGGAAAAGGAAAGAGAAAATGCTATGAGACTTGATACTATGGAGAAAGAGAGGATGGAAACATATAGACTAAATACACAAAGATGCTAATAAGGTACAGGTGAAACAAGCTGGTAATCAGAAAAAAGGGTGGCAAAAAGACAAAACCAGTAAGTAAAGCGACAGAAACAAAAAAAAACCGCAAGGACTTCAAAATAAAACAGACTTGCAACTCTGACAGCCAGCTTTTAGACCTGTTTACTTCTTTCCATTTCGTTTTTTTTCCCTTGAGTTGACAAAGTGGTGGGTGAAACCACTGAAGTGTGACTGAAGGAAGTTCAGCATTCTGTAGGCGTTAAAAGTGAACGCATGTTGTCTGTTCAGGAGGTTCTTGTTTGCTCATACATTGTTATTGTCATACATTGCCTGTTTTTGTTCTTGAATGATCATGAACAGTCTTCCTGTAGGTGTAAAGACTGCTCTGTGGCTTGAGAACTGTGTCACAGCTGGACTGGAACTGATGTCCGACCAACCAGACCAATCAGACAGACTTTGGTACAATCTAGCTCCTTGGTTCAGAACAAGTGTTGCTGTAATACTACATACACTAACTTTTTAGCTGAAAACACTCTCTGATTTGGAACTGTTGGTGACCAGCTGGTGAAAATTTGATTTTGATTGAAATTTGATTGAATTTTATTTTGACTGCAATTGGAGGTTTCTCTGGCGAAGAGTTCAGTTTTGAGGAATGTTGACATTTGAATGAATAGAATGAATGTAGAATGAATGAATTTGCATTTGACCAATTGCAAGACGCTTTAAAAGGACTGATGGAGGAACCAAGAGAGTTTGAAATAGAGGAAGCTTTCATATTAGCTGTGACGCACCAGCCAATTTTGTATAACCTTGATATGCCAAATGAAAAACCTTCACAGCTCTCTCAACATCTTCTTATATTTATATGCAACCCACTAGGAATGGTTGTTTACTGTTAACCTGTTCATAATTTTGCATTGCACATATTTTTTATTTCCCCTTTTTTGATTTTTCATATTTTATTAGTGCAGTGGGTGGTTGGGGCATGTGGCTGATTGGAGCACATGGCCGACTGCTTGGCTCATAGATTTGCTCCTTGCAGCGTCCTTGAGAACCGCTCATTCAATCAACTTCACACTCGATACTGCGGTCCCTTGGGTCCCCGGCAACGCACCCGCCAAGTGTGAAGTTGATCAAATGAATGGTTTTTGAGATATGCAAAGGACAGTCGTACACACATACGTACATACAGTACATCCAGTACATCCAGTACATCCAGATAGAGATGCTTTCCTTTCTAGTTAGATGCTGCTGCTACAGCATCACCTACTGGCCAGCTGGCAAAAAACTTGTCACGGTCACTCAGACACAAATGTGGCTGCAGTAGCACAAAGTGTTCACAAGATATGACTTTTTTTTTTTTTTTTAATAACATAAGCCTTGCCTGCCGCATTTCACCAAATTCTATGGGACAATTAAATCAAAAATCAAAAAAAGTATGGAATTTCAAAACTTTTTCAAACTTGGGCAAGAGATGTTCTGTACCAAAATTTGTAATGATTTTCAAAATTTGTAGAAGGAGAAGCAAGAAAACAGATTTGGATAATTGATTGAGACACAAGTAGGTGTGGTTTATATAGATAGATTTATCTGGACCCACAGAATCCAGGAAAAAATAATTTTGTTTCTGATATGGTTCAAACATTACAGGCCAAAATGTACAGTTTGATTGGTGTTGCTAAACTCCAAGGACAGTTAATATTTTTGCTCTATATATTTTAATACTTCATCGCACAATATTTTCTTATCTTATCTTATCTTATCTTATCTTATCTTATCTTATCTTATCTTATCTTATCTTACCTTATCTTATCTTCATTTCATAGTTCCACAAATGAAAGCAGTCACAACTACTGTGCACAACCCTCATTTCTGGCTACTAAACAACACTACTGTACATGCCTGTTTATCTGGCATGGTACAGTAGAAAAAAGAAAAGAATCAAGCAAACAGGCTAAAACTTACTCGCATGCTAGCTGCCAACCAGCAATTGTGAAAATAAGTCCTTTAAGCTACTGCTTTGCCTTCACTTTATTACATGAGAGGGATTTCTGGTTTTAACATGCAACTAAATGATTTTTTTTTCTCTCTTTCTTGTACACTATGGAGCATAAAATCCGCTTTAACCTCCTCTCTCATCATCTCCTGTGTTCTCCTGGCCAGCTCTCCACTCACCCGCTCTCCTCCTCCTCCTCCTCCTCCTCCTGCTCTCTCTCCCAACTGAACCGATCCATTGATCTCAATTTGTCTAATCAGAGCAACCACACACACACACACACACACACACACACACACACACACACACACACACCCTCTAGTCTACAGCAGTGATAAATTAACACAATTGTACAATTGACATTATTGAAACCATTTGTGTGTTTGTGCTTGTGTTTTCAAGAAGTGTGTGCAGCTGTATTTGCATATAAACAAGCTGGGACTTTTTTGTGTTTATATGAATGTTTTTGTGCTAACATTTGCATGCAGGTATGAAACTGTGTGTGTGTGTGTGTGTCAGGTGAGTAATAAGCACTCTGCAGTTACAGGTTATGTTTTTTTCCTTGTGGAGTCATGCAGTTTAGTACACACACACACACACACACGCACACACATGCACATACGCAGATCCTCAGACAGCCAATTTAATCCATGTACCAACACAGTCAGTCGGGCATCTGTAATTTATTAAAATTTATGACATTTGTTTACAGGTTGCCTTTGTTCCATCTGTCACTCCTGTGCTTTTTGCAGCTTATCTGCAATGAAATAGATTGACAAAAGATATAGAAACAGATAAAATAGGAAATGTTTTTAAAGGGCCTCTGTCTGTTCAGGCCGGAGGGTGGTCTCTGCTTTTGATGCGATGTAATAAATGGTCTTAAGGCTGCAGGAAGATACAGAACAGATTCATATCAGCAAAAAATGTGCTGTTTGAATGTTTTGATGCGTAAATCCAATTTCACTCACCAACCAAAGAATTTGTACAGTATTATGGCGGACCACCTTTGGTCATATAACACCTGCTTGAACAGGATCTTCTGGTTGTTGATTTTTTTTTATTTCTGACTTCATCTTTTTTGATTTAGCTAAAATAGCTATCAACCTAGTTTCGGTTATTCACATCACGTGTGCATTGCCCCTAATTAATAAGTAAAACTAAACAGTAACCAAGTACATAATCGAACTGGTCAGTCACTTCCACTTTGCTGTTCTATTTTGCAGTAATGTTTGGCCTACATGTTGTATATCAAGGAATTAATTATTATCTATAGATAATGAAACTAGAGTTGTAGTTCCTTCGTGCTACATGCAAAACACAACATACAGATGATTCATTAAATTCAGAACAGAATAGGATAAAATATAAAACAAAAGAAAACAAGTCATTTACATACAGTATATACATATACATGAACACCCCCAGGAAATAATTCTGTGGTGCATTTTTTGAATTTGCCTCAGGTTGAATGTCCAGCAGGAACAAGATAGTGATGATAATATGGTCGACAAAGTTCAGCATCTGAGAGACATTGTCCATCAGTTTTGACTGTTTTAGTACGTGGTGCGTCCAGCTATACTGACCCCATGTTTAAAAAGACACTGTGTGCATTGTTGATGGTGTCAAGGTTGGCTTCTCTTTAATCCAAACCCCACACTTCATTTTCCAGTGTATAGAAGTGTATTTCTGTGACATGTTTCAGCAATAAAGGCAAAAAAATAAATAAATAAATAACAGTGTGGAGGAGAAAAGTAGCAAAGTTTGAAGGAGCTACCAGCTGCAACACCTACATGTGCAGTCATTTCCACAGCAACTTATGCATGGGAGTGTTTGAGTATATTACTTTTTATATTGTTGCTATTGTGTTTCCCCTCTAAAATATTTTGTCTGAGTTTGGTCTGGGGGTGTAGATGCCACTACTTGTCACGTTGATCATGAAGTTGACACTACTGTATAGAGAAGATACAGGCTACAATATAGTATAGAATTGAGCATTCATGTTAGATACAGTTCAGTTCATGCTCACTCAATGAATAAGCCATTTTTAACCATTTTTATTTCACTAAGCTAAGTTAATGGTCTGTGAATGACTGTCAGCAGCAGCTGGTATGTGGTATATGGTGATAAAACTTCAATTTGAGCCATTACTATTTTGATCCTGGCACTCTACGGCACAGCAAGATGAAATTTTTGCTCGGATCTGTGGCCTACAACTGTGCGTGATGTAATCATGACGTTGGCACGTTGACGTTGGTCTATATACAGCACGGTTTGGCTATTGACATGGCAGGCAAGCTAACAGATTCAACTAAACAACCCCTCTGCTCCTGCACTCTCTCTGCTAGAGCAGGGATGACATCCCCTCTCCAATCGTACAATAACTATATTATCTATTTGTCTGTTTTAGCTAGGCTGTCTTGTGTGGTAATATATATTCTGGAAATATTTCTTTTCAGTCATAGTCCCATTAGAAGATTTAATTTATTCAATGCCTCCTTTACATGGGGAGTCTTTTAAATCATTGTGCTGTTAGAAAAACATTTGCGTGCCATGTGTTGTTCTTGAAAATATTGATAGTGGAACGGATTTATGATTATATTAGGCAATTAAGGCTTCACAAATTCTTCCAAGGCTGCTCGCACAAACCAGGAAGAATCAGATGGCAGTGGGTTTCATTAATGTGAAAATATTGTGTTGACTGTGTGCATCTGTTGCTCACATTTGCATGTATTCTGCTAGACCCAAATAAATCATATCTCTTTATTAATAAATCCCAATGAAAACCGAGGTTGAACATGTGAGCTTCTGTCTTCGGAGCTTTGTGTTGATGATACGCTTTGGGCGCACCTATCAGCGCTGGTGAAAACACACAGCTGTCTTACTCCCGGCTTATAATGAATTATGTAAATCTCTGCCTTTTGTGCTCATAATGATACACATAATGATCAGCAGGAGAATTAGACCGACTGCTCTCTTGAGAATCAGAAGTAGCAAGCTCCAGTTCCCCAATTACAATCTGGTTCATGTCGGTATCTGTAGCAGAGAAACGTCACAAGATCCAGACAAGAGCTGCTGTGCAAACAAGTGTCTTTAAACAAGATTTTTACTTCTGGGATCAATTAACTAAAGCATCATTGTGAGTTTTTTCCACTGTTTCCAGCAGATTGTAGATCCTGCCCATGAATACTTACAGCACATGTTGTCTTGTGTCTCTTTAGTTCTGGCATTTAGTATTTATAGAAAGTAAGCCGTCAACATCTTTCTCATTTGTCATTTCAAACATCGACTGTCATTACACTGCCATAACCATGCAATGATGCCTATCATGAACGTGAGGGAGTATAAAAATGTGTAATTCTGTAAATTATGTCACATTTATGTCACGCAAAGTTGAGAGTCTTAACACAGCCTCCAAGACTGAAGGTGGACAGTTTGACAGAAACGTTGTGGAAGCTCCGAGGTCACTATGGTCTACCAACTAAAGTCATAAACTAAATAAACAACATTTACCAAGATTTCAATGGCCTTGACATCTGCAGATGTCAGGCATGTTTGCCATCACAGCAGGAGAAAAGCAAGGTTGTCTCCTCTGTCCTTTGGTTTTCTGTTGTTCTCCTCGTGATCCAGTCCATGGCAACCAAGAAAATCAAAGGACAGGAATCCAGTGGACCTTGTTAACCCAGCTCGAGGACTTAGCTTTTGCACACGACCTAGCAGAGGACAGACAAACTGCAGGACATAAGTGGTCAGCTTGGAGTCTAAGAATATAAGGATAAAAAAAACTCAGTCCCATTACAGTGTGGGGAGGAACCTTAGAGGATGAAGAGCATTTCATGTACCTAGGGCGGAACTTCAGCAGGGATGGAGGAGCAAACAAGGACATAGAGCTATGCACTGGAAAAGCACAGCAGGCATTTAAGACATTAAATGCGTCATATTTCGTCTTATATCTTTTACAGTGATTTTTGTCTCATTTCCTGCTTTTTGTCTTTTATGTCCGTCATGCATGAAGTGCATTGGTGGATGCAGCAAGGAATCGTGTGTCACTGTCCCATCCATTTAGGTTAAGATTGTTCTTAATGTAGGAAATGATGAGAATGGGAATGATGCAAAATTCAAAAAATTAACAATAATTACTGTCAGATAGTTTAAAACTAAAGTAAGGAGCCTGTTTTGAAAATGTAAGGACTAGAAAGTACAGATATTTGTGTTAAAATGTAGAGAGTGAAAGTAAAAAGTTGTCATACTCAAGTAAAGTGCAGATACCTAAAAATTCTACTTAAGTACAGCAACAAGGTATTTGTACTTTGTTACTTCCCACTCAGTTAAACCAAGTTGGAGAAGCTGCCAAATGTTGATCAGGTTGTATTTTGCATCAGCATATGTTGTAGAAAAGTGAAAAAAAAAAAGATTTTCTGGTGGCAAGTCTGAACAAAAACAGATAAAACTCATTTCAATTTATTAGTCAGGATGCACTAACCAAATAGCAGAATCTGTCAAACACACTTTTAGAAGTTTATTTTAGCTTACATTTGAATCTAAGTCTAACAGCTGTTAATGCATCCTCAAATGTCAAACATACACAGGCAGCGATTGGGGAAAATAATTATTGTGTCACGCAGGCGTCTCGGGAAGCTTCATCTACACATTTTAAAGTAGAAGGTCTCTTAATTGTGGAAGAAAAGCGGAAGTTGTCGTCTTCTTTATTTACCTGCTCCATTGTGCATGCCAGATCTTTTTAAAAGTTGATGGCTTCCTTGCTTTTTGGCTCAGGTGATTAAATCCACCTTCTTGTTGGGAGAAATGGAAATGTGAGGGCAGAAATTAATTCAGTATCTGACCATTTGTTGTATTTGTGAGAAATGTGTGTTACTTGCCAAACATGCTCTAAATTTCTCCATATTTTCCACTGGTTGTGTCTCAGCTTTGATATGCTCAGGAACGCGCTGTCTCACTCCGCTGTTCCCCGCTGTGCTCTGAGCGGGTGTGTGTCCATATGTATGTATGCAGATACGAGGATGCATGTGGGGGTATGCATATGTTTGTTCAATGTAATCAATGTAACCACGCTTTCCAATTTACTGCTTATATTTCGGTGTCACGACTGACATGCGGGGGAACAGTGTTCCAGTGGATGGGACCCAAATGCAGACGACAGACGAAGAAAGGTTGTGATTCAATCATTGAATGATCAAAACCGAGGCTAAAGGCAAACAGATCCAAGAGGGCAGACTGGTACAGACGAGCAAGAAAGCCAGAAAGCAAAGACACGATGCACACAGTAACAACTTAACAATCTTACATTCCAAAGTTATGCCATGGTCATATTAAGTTGGAAAATGTGTGTATATAATAACCCTGTATATTTTATTTTCAGTATGCCCTATAATGTTATTTCTGAAAACAAAGAGAAAGTGAAATGAAAAAAGTAATAACTAAGACGCAAATATAACTAAATAGCTTGAAGAAAATAATAATTCATGATCTAAGGAAGTGTAGAGAGAGATTAGAATTTTACTATTTTATTTATTTTTCAATGGACATTTAAGTCCAACATTTAGTCAAAACATGAATATTGCAAAACATTTCTTATGACGTTTTCATGTTGTGGATATCCCCCACTCATCTAACCTTCCTGATAGCTCCATGGCTAAACAAATGTATACCTGTAAATTTCTTGATAAAAATGTTGTTTTGTTCAGCACACACATGCTCTTGATGGTATTTCATGCAGGTGTTTGGTAAGTCAGAAGGAAACTAATGACTAAATTCCACCAGGTCGTATCCCATTACGGCTGTGCCACGTAAGCCGGAGCTGATGGCAGCTATTCTACACGATGCTTCAGCAGCACCTCGGCATGTCCAAGAAGCGGCTCTCCGCTCTGCTACACTTCAAATATGTGCCGAGTCTATTCTAGGTGAATGCTGCGTCAGTTAGCACAGAGCAGATCGAACGGGCAGGAAGTCAGACACAGAAAAGGCAGGGGGAATCTGCTTAATTTTCTAAATAAAAGACCCCATGCAGACCCACGATCATGAAGACAGACAGAAAAGAAACTATTTAACCTTGGAACCTGCTTAGCCATGGTAGAAGCACAAAGAGCAAGGAAGCAACAAAATCTGAGCAAGTAAACACTCCAATGCTGAAATACTTCTGAAATGCTGCCGGTGGGGCTTGCAGCCGTGTGGAGAACGGATCAGAACCGTGACGCAGACGTGCCGTGCTCGGTGGAATCAATCAGTAATGCATTCTGAAACACTGATACGCTATAACTACCAGAGTTCTAACAGGTAAACATGATACACGTGAAGTTCATGAATATTTTCACATGTTATCAAGTTGCTGATTCTATTGTGCATCACCTGCTCTGACAATGTTGCACATCCCTGCATCTCAGGCATCACACTGAGATGATCTCCTGGGTAGGTTCTAAATGTTCAACCTTGTGCCCAATAGCCCCATGATAACTAAAAATGCCTAAAAATAATACATTTTCCATTCATGCTATTCCCAAACTCAGTGTTCTCAGTGAGCTTCAATCTTAACTTTAGTTTCACACTAGTTATTGCAAACCTGTGACTGTGTGTGTGCTAGTGTGTGTGTGCTTAAGTGGGGGTTGGCAGACTGTCAGAGCAGGAAACGTGGCAAGACAAATGAGGGGATCGTGGGTTCAAGCCCTGGGCCGCACACGAGCCTGATAGATGGGTGAAGACTGACTTAAAACGTCTGGGTTATTGATGGTCGCCTGCCGGCGCTAAAAATACATCGCAGCGCTGACCTGAACACACGCACATAAAACACATAGAAAGCCGAGCTGTTGAGCCGTTTCTTGCTTTCTCGCAAATTGAACTTTTAAAATGCTGTGAACCCGATGATGTGATTTGGGTTTCAATTTTCACTCACAAGTTACCAGGCTGTGCGTTTGTGTGAGGACCTCATGCCAACAGCAACCTCCAATGTTCACCTCAGAGCCAGGATTCAAGAATTAAGGCTTCTCACGAGGGCCGCCCCCTGAAAGTCGAAGATTAAAATCATCAGTC
>JAJHUR010076790.1:0-14588 GCA_027495735.1 Lutjanus campechanus | reverse complement strand
ACTTGTACTGTATCTGCAGGTATGCACAGACACACAGGCAGTATGAACGTGTGTGTGTGTGTGTGTGTGTGTGTGTGTGTGTGTGTGTATATGATTGTACCTGTTGACCCCATCGATGCACTTGCCCTCGTTCAGACAGGGTATGCTGGCACATTCATCAATGTTGACCTCGCAGTCTTGGCCCTGGAAGCCGGCCATGCACTCACACGTGTACGTGGCGACGTGGTCTCGGCAGGTGGCGCCATTCTGGCAGGGATGCGCCTCGCACTCATCGATCTCCACCTCACAGTTAATCCCTGCAGGGGACGGAACAGGGATGGCAGCGGGCCAAGGCGTGAGATTGGCAACACACCTAATTATCTTAGCACACGTTGAGATACAACACAATAACAGTGGAGCTGCCAGGAGCTCACGGATACACACTAATGCTACTTAAACACAGCCGTCCTACCTCTGTTCATACAGTTAGTACTAGATAAACAAATACAAGCATGAATAAAGCAATATGCTGTCTGCACTGACTGTATTATACACCCAAAATAAAGCATAGAGGCAGAGCATATTGACCAGTCTGAGTTTTATAAAGTCTAAGTCTTGAGCCTTGTTTTTTAGCTCATTTTTTGCACATTTTTGCAAATTGGCATCATTAAAAGTTAATTATCTATCAGCATTTCCTGTTGGTAATGTACCCATGGATCTACAGACAAATATCACTAAATGACACTGGAAAACATCAAACTATAATGATTCTTGTGATATTTTCTATGATTTTGGAGCAGGTTTATGGATGTGTATTTGTGATGGACACCTTTAAATGTTTCCAATAAAAAACAATCTTATAAAGTGGAATCACACCTGGGCCACACTGCACACACGTGTGGTGGTGATCACACAGACAACGTTGCCGCTGCTGTGCTGCTGGGGTTGTACCCAGAGAGCAGGGTGATTTTAGTTTGCAAAAGAAAAGAAGAGAGTGCACAGGAAAAATTCTGCCCTTTAACTGATTTTTTCCATGTCTGTGACATATTCTACAGACGTAGACACTGACAGTGCAGAAGTGAAAGGTTTCATGTTGCTGGTATGATGTCAATAGGACTATCAACAGATATCAGAACAGAACAGACATTTTCACCGTCACGTGGGGGGGGTCAAGGTGCAGAATCTCTAGATGAAGTGTCTCTGCTGCCGTGTGTGGGACGTGCTGCTCAAGCTGGCTGTGTGGCTGCTCTAACCTCGTAACATGGACACCAAAATGAAAAGCACGAAGTCCTGCGACGAACGAACATGCGCTACTCAGGTAGGCAGTCCCAGGAGTCAATCTGTGGTTGAACTGATTGAAAAGTGCCAAGAAGACTTAATTGTGCTTTCTATGATTTGCAAGTGAAAAAAGGTTGGGAATGACTGAACTACATGAAGGGTAAGGTTAGGGACAGATTATGGTTCTAGCAAATAAAAGGCCATATTTAAACAATCTATAGCACATGACCTAAAATGCATGGTACAGTTGCATTGAGGGCAGGGGTACTAAATACTGAGTGCCAGTGTAGGGAACTCGTATATGATTGAGGCCTGTACAATTGTGAACTTGTCATAGCATTTGTGATGCATCTCATCATGGTGTTTAACATCAAACTCCTTGAGCACCTGAGTTCTTTTCTTCTGTGGTAGCTTTTCCATCTCACCTCCACATTAAACTGACGAGTTGTCCACTGAAATACAGCACAAGCATTTACAACAGAGCATAGTTCTGCAACCGCACAGATGCTTGGGGGAGCAGTTTGACATAGTAGCTTATTGAAAAGGACTGTGGATGATTAAAATATTGCATGTGCAGCAAAATGTTTCTGCAGGCCATCACTGGCCCGCAGGCAGCACTTTGAGAAAGTGTGATTTAGGGCGTGTCCAGCTCCACTTTTGCCACTTAAAAGGTGCATAATCTGCAGCAAAGTATGACACAAGATGCAAGGGGATTGTATTTAGGCTCCTCAGACTGTTACTTTCTGCTTCACTAGATAAGGGCCACGCTACTTCTTGTATTGCTTCTGTACTGGCCATCTCCCACTCATGAACACTATCCTCCCCATGGTTTGCCGTGTGACAGTTTTAGTAATTTGATTAAACATGAATTTATTTCGAAATAAGCTCCAAATGAAGTTTTTTTTTTAACTAACAAATGCTCACAAACTTACTGCCGCACACTGAACTTTGGCCTTTTAGCCCCTGAGGGCTGCCCTGTTTACCCTCTTATGGTAATCCAGCTTTGTGTTTAAGTGCAGAGTTCTAGTGTCTCATAATTGGATTGCTGTTTACGTTGTTTTTTTTTCAGCCTAAAGTGAATAAAAACTCTGAGAGAATCAGTGAATACTTGAAACCTGAGATGGTGAAATGTATTCAGATCAAACGTCAGCTCACGAGGCAAGAATCTCTGATCAAATATGGTCTTACCTGTGAAGCCTGGAGCGCAGTCACACCTGTAGTGGTCCACCTCGTCCACACACGTGCCGTTGTTCTGACAGGGTCTGGAGGCACATTCGTTGATGTCCAGGTCACAGTGGTATCCTTGGAATCCAGGCACACAGAAACACTGGTAGGCATCGATGCCGTCTTTACAGATGGCTCCGTTCTGACAAGGCTCGGACTGGCATTCGTCGATGTTCTCCTCACAGTTGGTCCCCTGGTACCCAGCAGCACACTGGCACTGGTGCCCGGTGTCAGGGATGTCTGTACAGATGCCTCCATTCTGGCATGTTTCCTCTGAGCAGACGGTCACGTTGTCCTGACAGTCCTCTCCTCCCAGTCCAAGTGGACAGTGGCAGGAGTAGCTGTCGACTCCGTTGACACAGTGGGACCTGATGCCTGTGCAGGGGTTACTCTGACACTCGTCCATGTCCTGAGTGCAGTTGAGCCCTGTGAAGCCATCGGGGCAGTGGCAGGTGAACTCGTCAGTCCCAGGCGTGCTGGTGCAGTTGGTGCACCACTGCTCCATGATACAGGCATCGTACAGCTCGTCGCAATGTTTGCCCATGTACCACACCGGTCCTTTGGGGCACAGGCACACGTAGTCACCCAGGTTGTCCAGACATGTACCACCATTGTTGCAGGGAGACGATAAACACTTGTCTGCTGCCGCTGTACACAGTAAGCCTGGAATGGAACACAAAATTACAATTAACAATGCAATAGGTGACATCTATCTAAAAAAATCTTTTTTCCAAGTGTAAATCCCAAACTGGAATGGAGATGGGGTGGAGAATTGCCAAAAATTCTAATATGGCATGTTCATCTTGTTTCTTTGTGCTATATCCTTGTGTATACACAATATTTTACATGCATGTGCATGTAAAAAATGAGTAGCTTTTCCCCTTTTGCTTCAAGGCAAAATGAAAAATACCTATTTTCTCTATCAGCCATAGAGATGTCTGCCTTCTCTCCAGTAGTATAATGAGACTAAATGGCACTCAGCTTGTGGTACATTAAAAAGTATACAAAAAATAGTGTCTCTTTCCAGAAATCATGACCTGGTTACTCAAGATAATCCACACATTGCTGTGACCAGTTTCATGTTGGAACTGTCGGTACCAGTAGATTCTGAGGTGGTTCCAGTAGATTCTGCTGCAGCAAGAAAATAGTTCCTACATGAAACTAGTCACAACAAGGTCTGTGGATTATCTTAAGTAACCTGGTCATGAGTTTTGGAAAGAGATACTAATTTTGAATTTTTCAGCGACACGACTAGTGCCATCTAGATCCATTATATTGGAGAGAAGCAAAAGCCACTGTCTCCAGAACTCTGCAACTCACACCAAAACACTGTAGATGGATAAATGGCACTACAGGCCAGAGAACAAACATGTATTTTTTTATTTGGGGGTAAACTCTCCCTTAAATATGGAAATGTATTGCTACCATGCCAAAGAAGGAAAAAATGATCAGTATCATATGTTCTTCTTTTCCTGGCGTAGCAGCAATAAGCTACTGTAGCTTAAGTATGATCATTTTGTGTGCTTTTATTTGTATGCTCAAGAAGTCTAATACTGAAATTCTTTGTTTCATTACATTTAAAGCCCAGTTCTGTGATTAAAAATGAACTAGAGCCTTTAGGCATTTTTCAGCTCTTGTTTTTGTTTTACAGTCCACAACTTTACTGGTTTGGTCTATCAGGTGTTGGTGCAGACTGACACCAGAGCACAGCGCTAAAGAGAGATAATATGTCAGTCTTGTGTTTACAGCTTGGTGTGCTGCCCCCAAGTGGCCAAAAACACCCAAACGATTAATGCAGGTTCAAGTAAAGACCATTTTTTTCCTATCATACATGTAAGTTCTGTTACAAGCTGTTACTTTTTTGCCAAGTTATTTATTACTTATGGGATGTGAAATGGCTGTTTCTAGTTTGTTTAAAATATGGACAAGCATAAGCAACCATGGATGTACATAACGCCATCAAAAGAAACTTAAATTTCTTCTGTAGAAATTCTAAGAATAAAGACATCACAGTACACCTTTTAATTCACAAGACATTGGTCAGTGCTACTGAAGTAATGTGAATGCTAATCATCAAAAAGTCCCCAAGAATGAAGCTATGGGACAAACTAATTACTAAACAATACTTTTAACCAAAAGCCTAACGTAAATGACCACAGTTGGTGTTGGTGCTGGCTAACACAGTCCAGTCCTCCCCCTGTAAGCTGTATTACCCTCTGGCTTATACAGTGGGCTTCCTGCTACCTCTGACCTTTAGCGCTGCTTAGAAACCAATCTGGTGATGAAGAGTAACAAGCCCCTCTTTCCTCTGGACTTAAAGTCACAGCAGATGGTGTCAAAAGTAAACTTCTTACATGACCGAGCGAGCAGCTGTCAGTGTTGTCAATGAAAGTGTCACTCACTACTGTATGTGGAGCAGTGAGTGACACTTTCATTAAGATTGTAATGTGTATAACAGAGGTGACTAGAGATGCACTGATTCCAATTTCCTTGGACGATCCCGGTTTCCAATTTTTTAAAGGTCTGACCTGCTGATTCTGATTTTGGCTGGTTCCGATTTTTAGGATTTCCAAGAAATGACATAAAATTGAGAGCATTCACAAACATTTGTGTAACTTTTCTTGTAAAATTAAATTGGACACCAGATAGATTGGTCACCAGACTCTATCACCACCATCCACTTTTACGCAATAAATACAGAACTTACTGAACGCATTCATGCTCTCCAGTGGACGGACATTCCTGGAAACTCAGAACTTTCTTCTTGAACTGCCCCCATATCAAAATGTCAACTTTTTACTTTTAGTTATATCTGATTGAAGAGTTTCTATTGAATTATATAGTGAATGCTACTGACCCACCCTTTTCATTAGCATCTCCATTACACTAAAGTTCTGAATTTACACACTCATGCATCACAGAGGAAGAACCTTCTTTAACTTTTGAGTAAGTTAAAAGCACCTTTAATGCAAGACTATGTAAAATTCAGTAACAGCTGTGTCTGTGGTTGCAGGTGGCAATTACAAGATGGCAGCATGTTCAGTTCCCCTTCATTTCCCAAGATTCTCTTGGGTCAGTTAAGACATCCTCTCTTGGTTTACTTGACATTGGCCACCTTTAGCTAATGGTCATACCAGACCAAGTACGGTCATAGCAGCAAACCCAGTGGGGCAGAAAAATGAAGCCAGAAACGGCAGTTCCTCGAATGGCCCCTGGAGGCTGGCTCCAAAAGCAAGTCAATCCCAATGGAACCTCATATTAAAATATGAGAAAAAAATAAACATGTTTGCAATAAACAGTTTGGTCTCTAGAGCTAATTTACTGTTCATGACAACTATATGGGGCTGAACTTTTATATAACCCACATGTTTAAATTATATTTAGGCTTAAAGTTATGCATAATAACAGATTGCTAGTTGCTATAGGTACTGTAGCCACTACATTTGGCCACCTCCACCCAAGCTCCACCTCTTTGTCCATTTTTGGTTTATGCAGAAGTTAGACGGAGTCGGTTACTGCCAAGATGGCGACGGCCGGAGCCACTACACTGACACACCTGCTGTCATAGATGCTATATCTATGTTTTATACAGTCTATGAGCAAAATTAGCTACTGTTCTTTCAAAAGTTATATAGTCTGGGTTTAAATCTTCTCTATTAACCCTAAAGCTTTGCTTAATTCTACCACGAGACACCACAGTGTTACCGGAAGAACATGGTAGACCAAACATGGCTGCACACTCAATAATCATAGTATTTGGAACAAGTCTACTCTAATGAAAGCCAGGTTGAATATCCTGTAAAAAAAAAAAAAAAATCTGTAGGCAATATCTAATTTACTCAAATGCAAGTAGATTTTTAAGATCTCCTGTTTTGACAAAAAATAAACATTCAAAGCCTTCACACCCATCCATTTGAAATGAAAAGCCCAGTGCAAGGTGAGCGCCAGAGTCTCAACATTGGTGACCACTTGCAGAGCCTGTAGAGAAACCAAACGTATGTCATGTCAACCAAGCCGATTTTGACAACTTCTTGCCCTGTATCTCCTGACCAGGTGTTTCATTTCCACCAAAAGCAGCCACACTCAGATGTGCACAGAATCATGATACTTCAGTCATCATCAACAAAATGTTAGACGATGAGCTCCTCTGCTAACAAGTCATCAACAACATCCCAGTAACAATGTGTTTATATCCTCCCCTCTGCAACACCTACATTCTTCATTTCCCCCCTGCATCCACTTTAACACCCTGGCTCAGTTCCTGTCACACACATCTGCTATCGCTTCCTTTATCTGCTCTTAACACTGAGCCTTCCTCCTCACATCCGCCTCTCACTTCTCCTCCCGCCGTCCTGGTGCTTTCCATACCTGATAAATCCTGAGAAGAGCTGTGTTGTTTGTGCTCCCACTGTTTTAATTTGAATGATGATAACAAGTCCCAGCATAGTGTTTGTAACCTGCTGATGTTTACACTGTTAGAATGAGGTGCAGTGAAGTGCAATCAGAGTTGAAATCTTGTTTAACATATGATCTATGGTTGAAGCCCCTCCTCCCACCCTTCTCTCCAGAGTCGGGGAAGTTCTGCAGGACGCAGGAGCTCCGCTGGAGCACAGGACACGCACAAACTCATAACTCATTAACAACTGAGGACAAGTCCTCCACCATAAGTTGATTATCTGTTACTAAATGCCATTTGTCTGTCAATATAAAGTTAAGTCTGTTATCCTGAAACTCTGGACTTTGAGTTAGGTAGCTAACACACAGCTGTCTCACTGCGTGCCAAACTCCATTAACATTTCTCTCGATTTAACATTATAAACATCTACACCTTCTACAAGTTTATTAATGATGTCTTGAAACTCATAAAACAAACACTCATTTGGCAAACATTTGGCATTAATTTGAACTCTAATTAACGTGAAGCTTCTGCAAGATTTGTGTTTCTTCATTGAGCATGTTGCACACAGTAAAAAGGAAAGTTCAGAAACTACATGTACTGCAATTAGATTTTTGAATTTTAAGGTCAAAGTTTTTTAAAAGGTTTCACCAAGCACTAATCTTTTGTTGAGATATTTTGCTTTTCTTCTTCAGATAAACTTAAACTTAACTTTGAGCTTTAGAAACCCCCCAAAATGTATTTAAATAATTAAGAAAATTCATTGAATAAGTGGAAGTGAGTAATGGTTAAAACTGTAATATTTTCACATAAAACCATTTAATTATCAGGCACCTAAATGACAGATAAGGTTCACAGCTTTCTGTGACCAATTTTTAACATTTTTTTCTCTAAAACTCAAACGTTTATCTAAAGAAGACAAGTGAATTATCTCAACTGAAGATTATAGGTGAGCAAAACTGTTTTTTTTAAGTTTATTTCAAAACATAAGATCTTGAGTTGGGCTAAAAAAAATCTATTGCAGTACATTACCTTGAAAAAGACACTTAGAGTTAAGGTTAAAATGATCACTCTTGTGAGAGCTTTCACGGGTCTGGGGTTACCATACACACACGACCAATAGTTCCTACATTCTACACTTAGATTTCCTAAATTTCTAGGAATCATGAACTTTTCTACTTTGTTTCTGTGACGGATTTTATGCAGTGCAGTGAGCCAAATGCTTGTACTGAATGTGTTAATTGACCCAGTTCTGATGGTGAAGGTGGTATTTTTCTGCATGTTTCTTCCTCCTGAACTGTGATGTCTTCTTCAGATGTGTCATTTCCTCTGACTTGCATCATTTTCTCCTTTCCCTCCCACTGTTGCCTCTCACTTGTACTAAGATCATCTTTTACTTTCTCCTCATTGTTGGTCTCTTTCGCCTCCCTCATCAAACCGACTCCACATCTTTCCCATGACTGGCGTGCTGAGCTGAACTCAGTCAGAGCAAAGCGTTTCAACCTGCACTACCTGTCAGGATCCTGCAGAGGATGGCCGACAGAGACAGAGACAGAGACAGAGAGGGTCTCCTCACTCTTCACCCTTCCATCCAAACCCAATCAACCCCTCACACATTCCAGAGAGCTGATAACAGCTCCTCCTACGCTCAGCCCGCCCCTCCCCCCAATCACTGAGTAGTCCATAGATCATGGTTATGGCCGGACAGGGTTGATCCTGGTACTGACTGGTACCGGCATGAGCTCAGCAGTAACACTGAGCAGAGCTGCTGACTGCCAGCAGGTAGAAAGATGTCAGGATCAAACCACAGATGCTCTGCAGAGACCTCACAGAGGGGGTTACTTTAACTCTGACATGTCACTGCTCCCTCTGACAGGAAGCAGGGAGTTCACTCACATGTGATGCTGTTGATTCTTCCTCTTTGATTAAGTCTACTCGTTATATCAAATGTATCTGCAAACATTACAACACTTATAAACACGATAGTAACGACAAAAGTTTTAATTAGCAGTATCTTTTGCAATGGCTTGTGGGATGGGTAGTTTCTTCACTCTGGAAATAATTTTATCCACAGCCCTGTACCTTTGCCTTTTCTTTTCTTTTTTTTTCCTTTTTCCGATCATTCTTTGCTCCGAATCAAAAGTTTTTGTGTCATGATTCATCTCGTAGTTGGGTGGTTTGGCTCCAGGCTTACAACGCTTTATAGAAGGATTTTCTGAAACGTCAGTGAAGTGAATGATGGGAAATTTGCTTCTGGAACCAGAGACACTGAAAAGTTGGGCAGTCACTGTTGACTCACATAGTTTATTTTACCCAAATAATCAGTAGAGCACGAGACGTGGAATAATCCCCAACAAATGCACTATTTTCTGTTATTTGAGGAACATTTGATAAAAACTACAGCAACCAGCTGTTTTAGGAAATTACTCAGGATTTTTTTTAATGAAACTAACACTTGTGAGCTGTTTTTAAGGATTTAATTTTCTTCTGTAGAAACAAATGGGTTTTTTAGGTTGAGTGGCACACACAGGATATGTCAGACAGTATTACACACACATTCTTGGTTTTGGTCTTTTCATTGGATTTTACTTCATCTTTTAAATATTACAAGTCCAGAGAACCAACTTTTTAAAGTAAGGAACACTCTAAGCACAGCTTTGACCTAAACTAAACCAAAATTACTTCAGAAATGTGTGGGTTTTTTTTTGCAAGAATCCTTGTGCGGGAAATAGTTAAAACTGAAACTGAAAGAAAATCTGGTGATAAGACAATTTAGACATTTTAAGAAATTTCCAAGGACCTCTGCACATCTTTAAATGACACGATGAGATAAAGACTCTCTTGGCAGGTGCAACGGGCCGGGGGGAGAGTGAGAGAAAGTATTTACCCCACACGAGTCATGAAAACAGCAACACAGAGTGTACAGAGAGTCTCGCTGCAGGGCGAAGGAAGCAGCGGCACTATGAATCACAGAGAAAGGGAAGCCCCTGGCTAACGCACAAGTCGAGCTCAGAGGAATTTTATTGAATCACCACAGAGACTGGCAGCTCTGCCTGAGTTCAGCTTTGTGCTCCAGAGGCTCCTCAGCAGGTGGCTGCTCCGCTCTATACAGAAAAATGCACAAATCCTCTCTGAATCAGTCACAGTTACACACTGAGTCACAGACGCACATCCTTTTGTCTCCTGTGTGAGCCGCTGCAGAGGCTGCGTCAGTTCTGACACAAAGTTTTTGTCTGGTGCGGGGGAAAACTGTGTTTTACTCAGACTAGGTAAAAACCCCTTTATCTGAAGGCTTTTTAAAACAAATAAAACCATAGGACTGGACATTAGAATGAAGATTGAACTCCAGTGTGTGCTTTCTGTGGTATTTAGAGTAATGAGTCATTTCTGAGTTATCAGCTGGCTCCTCCTACTCATTCTGATACCTTTCTTCCTTAAAAAGTGAAATATTTAAGCGCTCTGTTCAACTTTTACATACATTTCCTGTGGACCCTTTCACGCTCGTACTTTTCCCTGTTTTTGAGTCGTGTCTCCAGCTCTTATTAGAACTTCTCCTCGATTTGAGTCACAGCTTTAAGTGGTGGAATGTAACTAAGTACATTTACTCAAGTACTACACCTAAGTACAAATTTGAGTACTTTAGTTCTTTACTTGAATATTTCCATTTTATCTAACTTCATAATTCTACTCCACAACATCTCAGAGGCACATATTGGATTTTTTACTCCACTACTACAACCACACAACTTTAGTGACATGTTTCAGGATTTTTGTAATCCTGACCCTTTTTGGTAAAGTATGGAACAGAGTCACACAAGTCACATTTGCTTTTTAATAGATTACATAAAAAATAGCAACTTTTTTTGCAATTCATTGCAAAAAATCCTTAGATACATTGCAACATGCATTGCAGTTTTTGAGGAAAGTTGTCATGAAATCAGGCATTTTAGGCTGCAACAATCCCCAAAATAAAAAATCCAAAACCCCGGAGGGACTGTATATTTGATAAACTGAAGGATGAAGTGTTCCATTATGGATAGAGAAAATTCTCCTTGTACTAAATAAATTCTTTAAACGTACGTTTTCTGTCACTAAAGGCTCTCTCACATTAAAACAATGACAAAAAAAACTGTTGTTTGATGACACTGTGAGGTGGCATGGGATCATGGGAGTTATCCTCAGTGTTTAAAAAAAAACACCACACCTGATGAAAATCTATCTGATGTGACTCAGAAATCATCATCATGTTGATACTAAAGTTTTATTCATGTTATGTTTAGTCACATTCCACAACTTCCTTCCTCACTCTGTGACTTATCCAACATAGCCTGTGTTTTTAGCCGCAAATAGGAAACATACCGTTACCTTGAATAAATAACAGATTTCTGTGTTTGAACATTGTTGGAAATATTTGGAATAATGTAAGTGTACAACTGAACAAAATATTGATGTCTATTAAATTGACAGATTTGTGGTTCTCACAGCCACGCTTCAAACATGATGATTTTAAAGACCACGATGCACTGCTGTAGATTAAACTAGCAAAAACAACATAAAGTCGTTAAAATGAGCACATTGAGTACCAGGGTTCCTGCAGGTTTCAACAAGTTACTATTTAAAACTGTTATTTAAGTTTCATACCAACACTTGCAAAAAAGTACATGCAGTTTGCATTAGTGTGCACTGGTTCTATGTTGGTTTTGTTACAGAATGATCTTTTTTTTTTTTCTAAAAACACATTTAAAAAAAGACTGAAAATAAACCCAACTTCATAAAAGTTGTGTTAAATTCATAATTCAATTTTCAAGAAAATTGTATTTAAAATATTTTATGTACCCGCTGAAACACTGACTACTTTTACTTTTTATACTTAATGATGTCAATTTTGCTGATAATGCTTACATCCTTTAACTGAAGTAAGAATTTGAAAGCAGGACTTTTACTTGCATAGAGTATTTTAACAGTGTTGTATTAGTACTTTTAGTACTTTTTACTTGTAAGTAAAGGATCTGAATACTTCCCCCACTGCTGACAGTTTTACATTGACAGCCTAGAATGCACTTGTCTGCTTTGTGTGTATCATCTGGAGATGGCAGTCTTTAAGAGGCTCACAGAGGACAGATCTGCTGCAGTTATTCAGGCTCCATTTCATTAAAAATAACATTTTTGGGACCTTTTCCACTCAAATCTCTCCCTGCTCAATGTTTTAAGTTGTTTCCTTGCAGTAAATTGGTTGGTAAGTGCTATGCTTGTTCTTTTGTGTACTTTTCTTGACAAGGAAGTCTTCAACATAGTAGTGTTCATCTACAGTCCCTGTCATGTTCCTCATCACACGTCCTCTGTTGTGTCCTCCGTTTGTGTTTTCTGTCTTTTCCTTTAAATCTTTAAGAGCTCGGCGTGCCAGGTCTCTTGCCATGCTCCTTAAGACCCATCACTCCCTCCATTCAGAGCCGAGACAAAAAAGCTGTGCAGCAGTGCAGCCGGACGCTCAGCTCGTTACCATGGCGATCCTCAACAATGCCACCCGCAGCCAATCCCTGCCTCTGGTCCTTCACCGTTTAAACGAGCCTCAGACGCTCCACACAAATGGGGGTCGCGGGAAAAATGGGTCAACAGGGTTTCATAAGGTGCTGGGGTCGCCCAAGAAGACACCCCCCCATCCCACACACACACACACACACACACATTCACACACACACACACACACACCCCAGGACATGGTCATGCATGTGCGCACATACTGTAAACAAGCAGGGCTGCACACACTTTACACACAAGCAAGTGTTAGAACTACACCTGAGGATGGAGTTGTGGATTTTTCCCCTGGCATAAATATATAAATGAAGGTGTTTACATCTCTAGTTGTAACGTGCACATGTTGAAGTCTTACCCAGTTTGAACATCATCATGGTGATGATCAGCGTCCTCTGATGTCTGGACCAAACTCTTCCAAACTCCATGTTAAACAGGCTGCTGAAGGTTCCAGTCAGTGTAGAATGATGCTGTCAGTCCACAGGTTCCGTCAGTCCACAGGTTCTGTCAGTCCACAGGTTCCGTCAGTCCACAGGTTCTGTCAGTCCACAGGTTCTCCATCCAGTTCACTGCAGCGCTCCATCCAGCCTGACAGAGAGCTCCAGCACCTCCATGCCTGACCACTGGGACTCTGGTCTGTCTGACTGTGTGTAAGCTTGTGTTTTGGAGTGTGTGCGTGTGTGTGTGTGTATGAGTGTGTGTGAGTCTCTCTGGGGACCAAGCAGGGCTGGAGTAAAGCAGAGAGTAATCACCCCAGCAGAGAGTGAGGGAAGGAAAACATGAGCTGGATCACTGGATCGGACTCATTCAACCACTGCGTCACTGATTGTATCTCCCTCTCTATGAAGCAGTCTAGAGGAGGACTCACTGTTCACTGACATTATTTCCATACTGAGATGTTTTTCAGGAATTATTCCATGCACGTACATGCACTTCAATCCAGAGAGAGTTCAGTTAATCACAGTGATGCTGAGAGTCAACATCTTACACATGGACGTTTTTAGGGTTGCAACTAACTAACAGATTTTCATGATTGAATACAGTACAGATTATTTTCCTGGTCTGTAAAAAGTCCATGATTATGTCTAAATACTGGTGCTTGTTTTGTAGAACCAATGATCCAAACAGTGGATCATTGGTTGTCATCAGTGGATGTAATCGGGTTCAGGCTGAAGTATGCAAATGAGGGACGAGTTCAGGTTGGTTTCGGACAGAATTTTATCAGGCTTGGTCCTTGTCATGCTCAACTCTTCAAGGTCTAATTACAACAAGGTTGTATAATGAGATTTCAGTGTAGGTCTCTCTTAGATTGTAAATTATAGTAGATAAATAAAAACAGAGAACAAATGAATTAATAAGGTGGAGTGCTGAGGATAAATCTCTCAGTCTCACAGCCTGAGGGAAGAAGGTGCTCTTCAGTGAGGTGGTGTGGCAGTGGATACTTCTGTATCTCCTGCCTCATGGCAGCAGGGTGAACAGACTGGGGTGGGTGCTGCCTTTTAGTGTCCTCTAAGCTCTGCAGGCACCTCACCTCCCCGATATCACTGATGCTCTGTAGATGGGTACCAAAGATGTTCTGGGTGTTTTTAATGAACCACTGCAGAGTTTTTGAGGTATGAAAACTGTTTGCACACCATCACAACACACACACCCAGTAATTCAAATACCACTAAATACCAGAGTAACATTCAAGTAATTTAATTGAGTGTTATTATTGTGTTAGTTATGTGAACAATGACTTTACACTTACAGAGTAAAAACCTATTACTGTCACTCACTAGTCACATGAGTTTGTTTTGAGTCGAGCCTGGAGTCCAGTCCAGGATTATTATCAGTGGGGGTTCAGGATCAGTGGATTGTTGCTCCCCAGTCGCCTCAACTTCCACCCCCACCTTTGGGAGCAGAGGTGGAGGGAGCTTATCCAGCACCTATCTGGTTGGCGGAGGCCTGTGGCAGATGAATGCCTTACTCACCCCCCCACACACATACTCCCACTCCCACCCCCAACCTGCAACCCCAGGCCCTCAGCCCCGCGTCAGGCTTAACTCCAACCTGCTGCGTTCGCAACAACAAAAAAAGTTTAATTAAACAGTGCGGGGGGAGGGAAGGGGAGGGGAGGAGGGAGACAGGCCTCCTCACTCCAGCGCCTTCAACAAGCGACATGCAAATGTGTAAAGCA
>JAJHUR010076788.1:0-10496 GCA_027495735.1 Lutjanus campechanus | reverse complement strand
GGCGAGAACATTAATGTGTGCTTAACCCCGCTGAGAGGGATCAGGGTGAAAGGTTAAAGATAATTATGAGGAGAAATGTGAATGGTGAAAGGATCTGAGAGCCCGTCTGCCCAATTATCACCATGAAAAGGCCTTTTGACAAACACTTTGAGTCAGCGTCCATAATGTATCTGCTCTAACAGAAAACAGAAGCTGGAATGGTTTGACAGATCGCAGCCCGGCTCTTGTTGCTGGGAGCATATTTCTAATTGTGTTCCCTCCTGACGGTGCTGGGTGAAATATGGGGACGGGGGTAAAAGGAGGGGGTGGATTCCCTCACTGAAGAATCAGTTTGGGCAGCGGGGCGTTCAGTCCACAGCCGGTGACCTAGAAATGTTGCTGCAATCCCCAACAAAGGAGGAGAACCGGGACAATAACGCTCTTATTCCTCCCCCCTCCGGACGACAGCTTCCATCTGACAGAGCAGATTATACAGGCAGGAGGACCGGGCCGAGCCACGCTGGGCCGGGCTGGAACCAGGCTGCCGGAGCACGGAGGGCGACAGCTCCACCAGGAAGAGGCTGTGGTTCAGTCAGCAATCAGCTGTTTGGGTGTGTTCCTGCAGAACTGGTTATTTTCTCACTGTGAGGCCTCATGATGGCGACGCCGCGCCGTCCCTCTGCGAGGATTCTGGTGACCCCGCTGACCTCTCCTGTTGGACCACCATCAGTCCATCAACTCCACCTCAGAAATACTGACTTCACTCACAATACTGAGACGATTACAAGCAGGATTCATACATGACGCCTGAGAAGCTGGACCAGGTCTGTTCCAGTCGGGATCATTTTTCAGGCTGCCCCCCTGAAAGACACACCTGACTTTTTCCCTTTGTCAGTCAGAAAAAAATATTTTGATGAGGAATTTTTAATAAGGGGAATCATAAATATATATTTTATATCAGCTGCTGCATTTATTTAAAAAAAATCCTCCTGACAACTAGAGAAGTGTGCGATTAATCGACTATAGCCGTTTCTCAATACCAAGTTCGGCAAGTTCGGACTCATGTACTTGCCAGTTCGGACTTAGCAAGTTCGATCTGGGAGTACAGTCTCTCGAGGACGGGAGGACACAGGACAGTCATTCTGCAACTGGTACAGTAACGTACTTGATGACGTCACCGACGTCCGTTAACAGGACGGCACATCTCCGAAAACTTCAGAGCAAATTAAAAAACAGATTTTAAGTTTTAACATCTACTTTCTTGCATAAAATGATCTTAAAACTACATTTCATGATACTAAAACAGTCGTATTTCAACACTGGTGACTTACAGTTACAGTTACACTCCTCCGCTGTTGTTGCTACGAAATGCATTCTGGGATACGCGGCTGCCCCAAGTACACACAAGTCACCATCCGATGCATCCTCGGTAAAACGGGCGGCGCAAGAACACATCCGGGCATTTGACTGTACTTTGTGAGATGCAAACTTTTGAATTGGAACAGTACTTGGACTGAGACTGATGACGATTCTCAAGAACACAAGAACACAAGTACAGAGAAGAACGCAGATTGAGAAAGGGCAGTCGCACCAGAAATACTCGTCGGTTAAACTATTTAACAATATTTAATTCATGTACGATGCCAGTTAGCTGTCGCCTCTAAGGTGTTATGCAGCCACCGACCACTAGTTGGGGCTGCAGCACCATCAGACATTAATTTCTTGCATTGTTTGTGTTTACTTATTATTTACAGGGACACCTCTGTTGGCAGGTTCAGAGGTTCAGTCAGCACCATGAACAGCCTCAGCCTTGTTCTGTTAGTTGTGCACTGATAGCCTATGTATTTATGGCTGTTTCTGGTAGATTAACCTTAAATCATTTGTCCAGATGTGACGTCAGCTGTACACCTGCATTACAGGCACCACTACACCTACTACAACTACTAAGCTACAGTCACAACTTGCTAAACTGCTTGTGTAACACAACAGCAGGCCACACAAGTGTTGCAGAGATGTTTTCAGCTGCTGGACGACACCAGGAAGAGATCCAGACATGAAATATTCATCCAGCTGACAACAGGCCGGCTGTTCATCACAGCAGCTCCGTCACTCAGTTACTGGATTCTTCTGACAGACCAGCTGATGCTGACGAGTCCTGAATATGGATGAGAGGACGTGAAATGACATAAAATCTCCCTGTGCTCTGGAATTCATTCATTCACACAACTGGACAACGAGTGTGTGTGTTTCAGCACTGAGCTCTGCACATTCCAGATGCGACAGAATGTGTTTTATTTCACAATGAACTCTGTATTTACTCGTATGAAATTTTATAGAGCTGGTGGGAGGATTTGTTTTCCTCTGGACAGAGCCATGCTAGCTGTTTCCCTTTGTTTCCAGTCTTTATGCTAAGCTAAGCTAGCCAGCTGCAGGCTGTTGGATGTGAGAGTGTCAATCTTCTCATCTAACTCTTTTATTTTATATTTCCCAAAGTATTCCTTTAAAATTTCATAAAGTGTTTGAAAGTGTTTAGACAACTTTAATGTTCATGTCAAGACAGATAATTAAACTTCTTTTAATTTGTGCCACATTACTTTGTTCTGCCCACGAAACCTCTCGGAAAATTTGAAATGTAATAATTTACAGACCTGTAAAGTAGTTTTCTGGACAGTAATTATTAATCAGCCATAATCAGATGACAGATACATTCAGTAAAACTGGGGATTATTAGCAGGATTACAATTTAATTACAAGATTTTTTTGTCTTTAAATCAATCAATTAATAAATTACACACTAATAAATCTAACCAAGACCATAAAACACTTAGAGCTGCAACTATTAATCTATTGTTCATTCACTATTAAATTAATCTATAATTAATTGATTTCAGCTTCTTAAATATGAATATTTTCTGGTTTCTTTCCTCTCTGACAATAAACTGAATATCTTTGAGTTGTGGACAAAACTTTGGACTTTGGGAAATACTGATCAACATTTTCTGACATTTTTTGGATCAAACAAATCGATAAATTGAGAAAATAATCAGTGATGAAAGTAACTGTTAGTTGTAGCCCTAAAAAAAATCTATATTAAGCTAAACAATTTAAAGATAGTTTATATTGACGTCATCCAAAAAATAACAAAAGAAAGTAATCAAGTTACTTTACTTTAATATTGTGATACTGACTACCTTTTTAAAAGAGGTAATTAGTAACTGTATCAGAATACATTTTTAAAGTTAAACTCTCAACCCTGCAGACATGAGAGTGATATTAATTTATTTCATCCAGTTTAAAACGTGAATTTAAGATTTAAGATTTCAGCTGATCAGAAAGAAGCAGCTGTTATAAAAACTCAAATAACAAATAACTTCAGTTCTAAATGACATCATTCTACCCTCTAAATTAGAAATGCATTTATTTACAGACCTTTAAAATAAAGCGATAATACTCTTTTTTGTTGAGTAATGAGCATCACAGCTGAACCTCCAAACACTTTGAACATATCAGCCTCTGTCCCAGTTTTTTTTTAGAAACCGAGCTGTGATGAAATTAGAATAATCTGATGGGCTGTGTCGGTGCAGAGCTCAGCGTGCAGCAGTTGTGCGTCTCTCAGATCTTTGTTGTGTGAAATCAGAAACAGCAGCAGAGACACGAGGATCACAGCCGGCCGCTGGAGGAGGAAAATGTTTCTGACAGCAGAACTGAAAACAGAAGAAAATCCTGCCGCCTCGAGGACAGACAGGCGAGCGTGGTGAAGACAAACAGAAACACAGTCAGTGACACACACACAGCTACACAACCTGCAACAACACAGCATCACATTCTGCTGCTTTACTCTTTTTGTATTTTATCTTGTTATCCAGACTCTTTTCACTGCTGCATCAGGCTGCACTTTGCTTTGAATCAGACAAATGTTTTATCAAAAATGACCTGAAATAAAAACGCAGACAGACCACAGACTCCTTATCTGCTGTTTGAAATAATGATCTGGTCTCTTCAAAGGGTTTTATGAAGACTTGACACAACACAAAACAGGAAGAATCAAGTTCACGTCTCATTATCTGAGACAGTGAGCCGAGCAGGGCTGGTGTCAGTGAGGAGCTGTTTTTATTCACCCTGAGGGGAAGTTGTTTCTCAAAGTCCAAACACAGGTTTAAAAAAAAAGTCCTTTGAGGCATTATTCATTCACAACATCATCAACATTTTTTATTAGAAAATAAATATAACTTCTATCTGAGGGGAAACATTTACTAACAAAGTCTGGGAGGATAAAGGTTTTACGACTCTTCAAGATATTAATGATACAAGCACAATCTTTACTTTTCAATAAATCTTCTCCTAATAAAACACTTATAAACATTTTCTTTTCTTTTATTTCAGAGTAAGAGCAGCTTGTAAAGCCTGCAGAGACAAGAACATTGGACACAGTGCGCTCGCAGACAAATAGTGTCTTATAGATACGACAAGTTAAACTCAGAGAAATGAGGGCTTGGGGGAGGGACATATCTGCAGAGGGACAAAAAATGGACAGGGATGCAATTTGGAGTAATGTTTGAAAAACCCAACATTTGAAATGATGTCATAGAGCATATCTGACAGAGATGGTACGAAAACTTAAAAAGTCAACAGCAACATGTCCTGACCAACTTGTCCTGGCTTTTAGCCAGTTTGTTAACTAAATGATCTGATTAACAAATCTTAGAAATCAAGTGAAGGTAAAAGAACCTTTGAGACGTCACATCACTCAGAGACAAACAGTCCAGACTCGTCCTCTGTGCATGTTTGTCATAATTTAAGTGCTTCACTGTTATTGACTCACAACAAAGTAGGGAGATTAACTGATCAAAAGCAAAGTGAAATGTATTAAAAATTTAAACAATAATTCCTGCAGTGGGGTGTGAGGGTGCATGTTGTCACTGTAAAACAAATGACTCGATGAGGGGACCAGCATGAGCACAATGGAAACAACTGGGTGGGCGGGGTTAACTAGCCTGGGAACACTGGACCAGGTGCTCCCAGTTACTTGATGGTGCCTCAGTTCCACTCTGCCAAGGACCTGCAAGACACAGAGGACAAACAAAGTAGCAGAGAAGGACCGAGGCCCAGAGGCCGTCACAGTCAGCATGCTGAATATATCTGAAACATTCAGACCACGGTGCAGTGGTTCTTTCAGTCAGTAATTAGGTAATTCTCATTAGTAGGCTGTTGGTGTCTTCCTGTCTTTTGTGTTAACGGCACATCATCATGAAGCCAGTGAGACTGAAGAGTGGAGGGACAGATCTCTGTCTCCCCCTGCAGGACAACAGTCTGCAGTGCAGCTCGGCCTGTTTCAGCTGCAGCAGAGCTGAAGTACCAGAGTGTCTGCCAGAGATGGGATCAAGTCACAAGTAAGTCTTGAGTCTTTACACTCAAGTCCCAAGTGGCTCAAGTCAAGTTCGAAGTTCGAACTTAAAGTTTCGAGTTAAAACAAGTCTTAATGTGCTCGTCACCAAATGTAAAACCATTTTAACAACAGAGCCTCGACTCTCTGGTCTTTGTGCAGCTTCAGATGATCACAATCTAATTCCCTCAGTGCACAGGCAGACACAAGTGGCTTTCCTGCTACTGGTTTATTTATAACTCACATTATCAAGAAAATAAAGGTTATACCATGTTAAATTCAACTAAGAATTAGCGTGCACAGCCTGTGAAAAAACATTTTACAAAGTAAAATACAGACAAAACAAAATACCTCGTTGGCTTCATGCTGCAGAAAATGGAATCGTCTTTGTCTTCGTTTCCTCTGAACAGTTCACTTTAAACCCAGCGCTGCCACTTGACTGAGACTTCTAAATAAAAGCACTGCTGCTTTTGCTAAGTAAAATAATGTTTTAACAGAAAAATGCAGTTAAATGAATTCTCAAAATTGTACAAATTATGTCCAATATAATAGCAACAGTTACAGATAAAGCTGTAACTTGTTGCATCTCTTTCGGTAATTTTTGACCCCTATATTTTGCAAACTGCTTTGTTTTTTGCAGTATCTTATAGTTTTGTACATGAACAAAATGATATATTTATTATATCTATCTATTTAATATTTCCTCTGCTGGCACTAATGGTATTAACATGCTCTGAATTTATCCACAGTTTCAGTTCCTAAAATCAAAAAAGGTTATTTATGGTGAGAAATCCATACACAGGATATATAGTGTGATATATTCCCTGAAATAATCATTGTAAAGTAAAGAGAATATATGATCATATTCAGAATCAGGGTTTATTGTGAAAGAAGGAATTCATATACAAGGAAACTGCTTTGGTATATTAGTGTATAATAATTAACACATTACAAGAAAAATAAAGATAAAAGCAGGTCCTGCAAGTCAAGGAGCATGATGAGGAAAAAGACAATAACATGAAAAAAAAGAACTTTACTTTGATCTCAGTGACTTTATTCACAAAAGTAAAATCCAAACATAAAGCTGGTTTGTTTCTGTGTCTCACAGATGTTTGGAGTCAATTAACCAACACGTGTTTCCTCATTTGTGAATCTTCATTGATGAAATATGTTCCTCCGACGTCGTGTGAGAAAACCAGAAGTTGTGGTTTTTATATTAAAAGCGGTGCTGTGATGTTCAGAGACACAAAGACAGACTCAGCAGCAGGTCGACATGAAGACTCCGTCTGCTTTTCTGCTCCTCGGTGAGTCAAACAAACTCTACAGACCTGCAGTTACATGATGACAGAAAACGATCTTTAGTCAGTGAACAGTAACAGAACAGATCAGTCAGATAAATACTCAGTGTCTCAGTTTACAAGATGACAGAGAAAAGTAACAGACAACTTGTGGATTATCGAGTGTTATGAAACTTAATCAAACAGCAGTCTGAGACATTTTCATAGAAAACTCAGTCACTTTTATTTCCTGTCTGTTTATAAAAGCAGCAGGAAGTTCACTCTCTTTTTTTTCCTTCCTGCTGCTCCTTTGCTTCTTTCTTAATGTGGTTCCTTTTTCTCTCCGGGCATGTTTTCACTGAAATGTCTCCGGTATCATAACCCAGTTGTCATCTGATTTTTCTTTTATTAACCCTGTCCTCCTGTTGCAGGCCTGACCCTGCTGCTGTTGGGACGGACTGTTTCTGCAGGTGAGCTGATGACACTATAATAATAATAATAAAATACTTCTCCTCTGTCTGTCTGTCTGTCTGTGTGGTTTAAAGGGATAGTTTGGATTATTTGAAGCGTGGTCACATGAAGTACTCATCAGTCGATGGCCCAAGTTTGGAGAAGCAGCAGGAGAACCAGAGCAGGAAGCTTCGTAATGTCCTGCTGTAGGAAGGGACAGCAGCAAAAAGTATCTAAGCCACCTGAAAAAAATATAAAATCAGTCTAAGTGTGCACCATATTCAGAATATTTTCACTTCTTATCTTGCTGTCAGACAGACTTTTCTGACGGGAAGCTGCCGTCATATAAACCAAATATCTCCAAACCAACCAAACTCCTCAGAAAAGGGGAGTTGCTCGTCTTTACTGCTGCTTTGATTTATTAGTTTTGTTTTGTTTTTTTGTATTATTGTGTGACCTTGATGAATTTGAACTAATCTTTTAAAACATGGGTCTTCAACAGTCGGTCCGTGTCCCCTAAGGGGTCCAGGAGTCACTCAGTCCAAACTGGGGATGTGTTAACCTCCATCTACTGTAGATAACACACTGATAGAACCACACTGATAGAACCTCACTGATAGAACCACACTTCAAATAATCTGAACTGTTCCTTTCATTTTGTTTTGACATTGACACCAGGAGGACGTTAAATCACACACATCTGTCATTTTGTCCTCCAGTCTCTCTGAACGTCAGTCCAAACCGTGAGCTGTTCTTAAGAAGAGACTCCGTCTCTCTGAGTTGTGTCGACGGCGGACAGACGGCGGACGGGTGGACGGTGAAGAGGACAGCAGGAGGACAGACGCAGACATGTGACGCAGGTCAGCAAGACTTTGGGAGAATTGATGGTTCCTCCTGCGTCATTCCATACCTCTACCCATCAGACAGTGGAGTCTACTGGTGTGAAACCATTGCTGGACAGTGGAGCGTCCCGGTCTCCATCAATGTATCTGGTACAGAAACAAACATGTCTGTCTGTCTGTGTGTGTTGTTCTGTTTACACCTGGTCTTAACATGTGTCTGTCAGCTCTGAGTACGACATCATACCTAATCTGTAGTTCTACACTTAACAAGCAGATGCAGTAAATAACACAGTAAATTCTGATGCATTACACAATAAAACACTAAGTACACGCTGAACAGTCCAGATACAATGTGAAATACACAATCAGTGCAATTTTAAAGTGCCTGAGTTACCACAGCAGATGCCTTACATCATACAAACAGTAAGAGGACACTTCACAGAGAAAAATGCAACATGGAACTTGTGACATCACTTCCCTGTTCTACATGAAAATGAACATGTTTGCTAAATTATTTCCGTTTGGACCAAATGTGTTGTTGTTTCTAACCAGCTGATCAACAGAAGTGTCCAACATGCTGGAACAAACCAACTAAATGCTTTTTTACACAACGAAAAAATAACTTAATGTGTTAACATTTGCCAAATTTACAAAAATGCCCAA
Organism: Lutjanus campechanus; assembly: GCA_027495735.1. Classification (NCBI taxonomy): domain Eukaryota; kingdom Metazoa; phylum Chordata; class Actinopteri; order Lutjaniformes; family Lutjanidae; genus Lutjanus; species Lutjanus campechanus. Next base: position 1,902 of record JAJHUR010076788.1, on the reverse strand, counting down.
ATAATTAAGAATTAGTCATGGCCAACGTTTCAAAAAGTTTATAAAGTTGATCCACACTCACAGAACTGTGTATTTTTTATGGAAGTTTGGGGACAAAACAGTCATCTATATTGGTTAATGTTTACTGTATCTGTAAAATTTTTCATGTACACCATCGATAAAATGTCGTCTTCTTTTAGAAGTTTAGTGGAACTGGTTCAAACAGTCACTGATACAAAACTGACGTAATGTTTCTACGAGGAAACAAACAACTTAATGTGATGCGTTTTGCCACTGCAGTTTTCATACATATTTTAATTTTTAGAATTTTAGATTTTGAGAAATAAAAAACTTTTGAAAAACTATCAAACGATATTTTGATGGACTCCCTGCAGTAACTCTGAGGACCTCATAGGGGTCTCAGACCCTCTGTTGAAGCCCATTGTCTGGTGGCTTTTTGAAAATGTGGATGAGTCCCAGATTTACCTCTAAAGAATCATTTTAATTGGTCTAATTGGATTAAGTCAGTGTTTCGACACCACTAACTCTGAGAGTATATCACTCTGGTCTAACTGGATTGTCTGGTTCTGCTCTGTTTTCTCATTCAGATCATTCTGTGATCTTGGAGTTTCCCAAAACTGTCATCACAGGAAGTGATGTCACTCTGCGCTGTAAAACCCGAAATGGGTCCATGCAAACCGGGTATTTGTTCTTCAGGAATGGGAGCTTCATTGGAGCTGGACTGGCAGGAGAGTTTACCATCACCAACGTCCAGCAGCCTGATGAAGGTTTCTACTCGTGTTCTACTGGTCTGTTCTTAAAGTCATCGAAGAGCTGGCTCAGCATCAGAGGTCAGGGCGCCATCTTTTTCTCTCTGTCCACGATAGTTGTTATATTACAGTTGTGGTCGAAGATATGAACCAACCTGCTGACCTGATAAGAAAAGTTTCAGTTCTGCATCTGAGCCGAGCAGTGCTGCATTATGAACTTTTGAAGATAAGAAGCAGTTTGATGCCAAATGTCCAGTGGAAGCGTGCAGACACATTTCTGATATAGTTTCTCTGACAGTTTACTTCTGGATAAAGTTTGTTTCTCTTCATGTGCTAACAGATGCTTCAGTGGGTTTAACTGATGCACAATCCCATACCCTCTGAATAGTGTATTTATTGTAGCTTATATTCACATTAAGACAGTAAAATGTATAAATACATATTTTTCTCTCTTTCATCACTTGTCGTCACTGCAAAAAAAAGTCTTAAGAGCCTTTTGTCGCCTCCTGTGATCCCCCGTTGTCCCCCCCGATCACAGCTGTTATTCATGTTTATTTTGTCTGATTGTGTCATGATCACGTGTGTCATCAACACAGCGGACGAGGACTCACACCTCAATGAAAAATTATGTGTAAAATATATGTATTTTTTTTAGGCTTCTGGTCTGTGCAGAAGTGTCATGTTAACCCCTTGACGCCTGAATTTATATACAATTATATTGAAAAATTGATTGTTAGATTGTTAATTTGACTATAGCACATAAAATAGATATGAATTTAGGTCTGATGTAAATTAGCCACAACAGACAGAAATTGACAAAATAGTAATAAAACACATTTTTCCATCTCAGGTATGTAGATTTATTTTATTGATGCAACAAAATTATTTTCAGTGTCCTGACTGAAACAAACTATTATAATCCAATATCAAACAAAGCTCACGCTTTTCACTAAGAACTTACAACTTCTAAACTTTCATTTAGAAATGAATGAATCATGACAGTACATGTGTACTCCTGCTGTCTGTTTGACTCTGTCCTTGTTTCTCCAGTGTGGAGAGAGAGAGAGAGAGAGAGAGAGAGAGAGAGAGAGAGAGAGAGAGAGAGAGAGAGAGAGAGAGAGAGAGAGAGTGTGTCTCTGTGTGTGTGTGTGAA